>JAMXBB010000009.1:81108887-81150313 GCA_024138015.1 Lumnitzera littorea
CCCCAAGGTCCTTACAATTTCATTATATATAACCCGAGTTTTAGGAATTTTCTAAAGCCATTCATGTGAGCCTAAGGCTCTATCTATCCTCTCTATGACAAGATTAGAACCTTCTCTTCTATTAGACTACGTGAAGCAGGGGCCTTGAGATCCAAATCATTCAAATGGGCATTCATAATCATGGAGCTAAAATTTTCCATAAGTCTACTACATCGAAGTTTTCAACCTTCCTTCTCATGGTTATATAAAATATCATTAAAGTTATCGATACATAACTATGGGTTGTTCATTTCATCGAGGAGCCGATAGATTCCAGTTCTAACTAGAGTTGACGTCGAAGAAATGCATTAATGTTACCATAAATCCATGAAATGTGAAAAAACAAAGAACCATCAACTAGATGAACCGAAGTCCAGATATGTTTCTTACTATAACTGAGAATGCTAATGTCCACATTATCGAACCACCATAAAGCTTAACCCTTAGATAAGCTAGATAGGTTACATATGATTCGTTTTTGTATCTCATTCTTCTTCTGATTTTGGATAACTTCCTCATTTTATTCTTGGTTTTCATAAAAAACACAATGCTCGGGTTATGTTTGTAGATGAGATTCCTGAGCTTTTAAACTGTCAGGCGGAACCCCAAGCCCTAATAGTTTCAACTAATGAGAATCATGGTTCCTGACTAATTCAAGCTAACCACCATAGCTTTCCAAGAAATTCCATTGAGAAGAAATTAAGACATCTACCAATGCCTCAAGAGATCTAGAGAGATTGGACAGTTGTGCTAGATTCTTGTTGAATGCAAGATTATGTTTCCTCGACTTTTCTACCTCTCCATAGAGGAGATTTCTTCTTAAATTAAGGGGCTGCCACTTTGGAAACATCAAACTTAAATCTCTTGGTAAGGCCTAAAGAGAAATTTATCGCATACCTTTTGATTGCCAATGTCTATAGAGTTAGAATAAGATAAGATGGGGATTATTTTAGGCTATTTTGAAGGTAAGGCGAAGGAGGGAGAGATTTAGGTAGCTCTATAAAGTAGATGTTGGAGTGTTTATGAATTAGCGATGGGGTAGTCACATTGTTAGTAGCTAGTGGGTTAACTATGTTAGTCGTAAAGCAAGGGAGGCAAGTGAGGTGATAGTGATTACTGTAGGGTGATTCTTGGTAGGGTAGGTTTTGACAAGACTATTTACCTCATCTTATTCTTTTGTTGACTAGTGTAATGTCACTGGTGTTTTAAACCTTAAAGAAACAAAATTTGCTCCTTGGTGAATGGACAACAAAGGTAAAGGAAATGACATTTCCTCCATACTAGAAGGTACGATGTTTTGCATAGTTCTCTTGAAAGGTGGGATGTAGGTAGCTTGTTTCAGGGTATCCATAAGTCCAGTTTGCTGATTGATTTCAAAAGCTTCACTTCCTCTAAGTCCAATAAATGCAACATTACCAAACATAAGGCTAGATTCACTAGAAGTAGCTTCCATTGAAGAGGACTAAGTTAGAGTGCAATTATGTGGAGACGTTTCCTCGTCTATTATAAGTCTTCCCAATGAGGTTCAAAGCTAAGTCCCAAAATCCTGATTGGCCAACTCTAGATTGCAGCTAGCAGTTGAATGCCCAAATTTGCCACACTTAAAACATATGTCTCAGAGTCCCCATATTTAAAATGCACAAGATATCTTTCTGTTTTGTTCCTACTAACCCATGCCCCTATCTTGAGTGGTGTTGACTAATCTAGATTGATTCTAACCCTTAAAAAGCCTCTTAATGCATTGCCTTTTAAATTGGTCGATTCATACTCTAAAACCTCTCCTATGCAAGAGCCAATCTTCATAGCATTGCTATTTGTCATTTGATCTAACTTTAATCCATGGAGTTACACCCAAAGGGGGTACCTAGAGAGGTTAATATCTTCAATATTTTGATGGCTTTCCCAAATTTTCAACACTAATAGCTTTCCCATGATCACCCAAAGTCCGTCTTTCATTATTCTCACAACTGGCTACTTCTCTGCAAAAGTACATACATATAGGTTCTCTTTCATCTCGACAATCTCACAAGTTCCACAAGGCTTCCACACTAGCAATTCCACAACTGCTTTGTTTTCAACTTTATCAAAAATCACCTTATATACCATAATCTTCCTATCAAAGGAATTCCCATCTTCCTACGTGTCGAGCTCTATGAAAGGATGATTGTAACTAACGTTATTGGCATTAGGTTAAGGCAGAACATTGCGTAATGTGTCCATCTAAGAACAAAACAATTTGAGAATTAGAGAAGAACAAAGGAACTTCACAGAGGGAAGACCATACCAGATAAAGGGACTTAGACACATAGATTATATCTTAAAGGGATATTAGCAAGCAACTACCCTAATGACTATACAAGAATTAAACTACAAATAGATATTGGTAACAATCAAACATTAATAAAATCAAAGGAATACTCAATAATACCAGACATAAATAAAAGAAAAGAAACACATGACACTTATCTTATAAATGCTCATAAGGCCAACTATTCCCATAGTCGTCAGTATCCAATGAAGCAAGGTGAGAAAGAAGGATGAGATGGGTGTACAGGTTTATGAACAAACGAATGGGTTATTAAGTTTAAGGTTTTTGTACATAGAAGAGTGTGAAGTTTGGTAGGATTGTGCTCTTAGGTTTAGGTTTAAAAGGCTGAAATTAAGGATTAAAGGAGTGAAATTAGGTTTCTATGTAAAAGAAATCAAATTCTTGGTTGAGGCATGCATGGTTAAAAAAAGGTTTAATCTACTATTTCAGTACAATTGGGTTTGTTTGGTGCATCAAAAGGGCTAAGAGCTTAATCAAACTCAGGAATCGAAATGACGAAGGCAAGCGAAGAACTCCTTGTTATGGAGTGATCGCTCTTTAGGTGAGAGCAAAATCCATAGAAGAACATTTTTTAGCTATTCTCTAATAGAAAAAAATAATGTTATGTTGAAGATAGGCTTCTCTTTGAGTTTTGTATTTCTATAGCGCAATTGGCAAAAAATAGTACGAAAATAGGGTGTTTTGAGTAAATTTTACGAAAATGATGTAGTGAAGGTGCGTACGAAGCATATGCCAACACTATGCATCGATTTTTTATACTGAATGCACACTCCATGAGCATGCCTTTAGTATTAGTATGAAAGGCACAATATAGGGTCATGCCTTCCTTATTGGAATTGAAGGCAAGTTTCTTGGATGCACCTTCAGTCTTAGTAAGAAACTGCATTTCTTAGATGCACCTTCAGTGCTAATAAGAAGGCACACCCCTTGAGCACGCCTTCAATGTTACCAACTCCACCAAACCCTTAAGTGCACCGAGTGTTAGCAACTCCATCTAGCCTTTGAGTACACCTTCAGTATCACTACTACGTTCCTTCAATGTCACTGCTACGCACCTTCAGTTCACGCTTCACACTTTCCCTAGCTAAGTACCGACTCCCCATAGTTAAATGCTTTCAATATGGTAAGCTAGTTGCCTATTCCGCCCCTAAGTTCAATTCACACTCCCCTTTGAGTGTGCATTCAGTATAATTAACAAGGAGCAATTCAAGCATGTGCCTTCTTAGTTTCTAGTTAACATTTTGTTTATTTTTGGTAATACCAATGATTTTTTCTTTTTCATTTAGTATATTACCTACAAAAAGTATTACCATAGTAAGTCAGCTTAAATGATTCACTAAACTACCAACTAAAGCTATTAAAAGCAGGTATAATATATAGAAAGTATATATACAGTAAACTATTGGTAGTAAGTGAATAGTAATATAATATGAAACATCATTTACAAAAAAACCATTTACATAGTAAGTAATAGATGTCATGCAAACTCTAGGACCTAAACACGGTTGAGGGGTAGGTACAGGGGCTGAATTAGCTAGTTGGTCGGGAAATAATATCAACCTGCCATGCTCCTCAAGATAGTGAAGGCTACCATTGATGATATGATGAGTAGTGTTGATATTGTCTACTACCCTTGCCTAACGTAAAGTATCCACCTACAGTTAATGAAATAATTAATGTTATGTTCATGCACTTTACTTTGCAAAAAACCATAAGATAAATGAAAGGAAAGCTTACCAAGTGTCCCATCATCGCCCTATGATGGGTAATCTATCGACATATATGCCCCCTATACCAATCATTGTAAGTTGGATCGATACCCTTTGATCCTTGACTATCAATAACCCACATCTAGCAGTTTACCCAAGTCGATATGTATCCTTGATGTGCAACCAACCAGTCTATGTCCATCCCACCTCTAAGGTCGATGTGGTATAGCTCCTCATTCGTATTAACATTGGCCGGTATCGTTTCGAAACCTCCAAATTATCGTATGACATGATCGGGAAAATAAAATGTGATAATTTAGAAGCATATCAGTAGCACCCTAACCCTCCAGATAGCTCGATTGGTACTGCAAAATGGGGGTAGGAGATCAATAAGGTCATCTAGGTACAACTCCCATACTATTTACAATGCATTTGCAAGTTAAGTGCATTAATAATCCATATATTTTTAATGCAGATCAACAATAGAATCAAAATTAAAGAAGTACATACTTGTCGACTCATCTATAAATCAAATGCGGTCTGATACACATCCACAACGTACGTAACGTAGTGTGTAGTGTCTCATGATATAGTCCACCTAACAGCTAATGGTAGCCCATTCTATATGGTAAAGCCAGACTTGGTCCATGGTGCAATGTGGGGGAAATGATCCCATGCCCATATTTGCAGCAATATGGCGGCACCTCTAATCTCCTGTGCTTTTGATTGTGCAACTCCACATAGCTGACGATATAACTAAGCCAAACAAGTTGATCCCTAACTAAACATCACAGTATGTGGGAATTACTCTAGTATAGGTAGGAACATTATGTAGATAAGAGAAGAAGATTTATTGACAAATAAAAAACCACCTAATAACTATAGAATGTATGCATAAGTGTGCTGCTGAACGATCTCTTTATCTGCATCTATAAGAAGTATGTTAAATTTGTTTTGTAACCAAGCCAAACTAATACACCCCCATTTGCTAGTACTGTCGTGGGGTAGTCTCTTAGCAGTCCCCTACCTACTTAGGGCTAAACTAACTGCATAGGCCCAATCACTGTAGCCCCATCGATACGGAAACTAAAGAGTACCTCTATATTTTGAAGCGTGATCGTTATCTCCTCATGAGCTACATGGAAAGTGTGGATCTCAGGTCTCTACCTCTCAACTAACGTTGTAATGAGATGATGATTGATTTGGATAAATGGTAGTCGTACAATTGCAAGGAAACCTATTGTAAACTCTACTTTTAAGCGAGCCTATGATTCGATTAAGAGTACTTCCTGAACATTCCCAAGGATCAACTAAATTAAGAATTCATGTTTACATTTAAAAAATGAACTTAATTTTCCCAATTCAAAAGTTGATTAGTGATAAAACCTAAACATAAAAAACTCCAGACTCTAAAGTCATCTAAGACCCTAAACCCTAAAACAATTAAGGACTTTTAACCTTAAGTGACTAATTGATAATTTAATTTCAATAATTTCATTTAACTTTAGAAAATTTCATAATTTTATAAGAATTGAATCATAATTTATAAAACAATTTAAGAAGTAAATCCTAAAACAATTTCTTATAAGGCAATTTCCTTATCTTCATGCCTAAGCCTTACATATGAATAAGTAGACCAACTAATCACCCTAAATGACTTATCAATTGAGAGTTAGAGTCATTTATCAATTAATAACTTATCAACAACTAATGATAAGATACTTTTCTTATCACCCATTAACTTATACTACATATGAACAAATTATCACAAGATTTTACATACTTAATTTTAATAAATGAGACAAGACAACTTCATGCCATAAAGAGACCCTAATGGCCGATTTTTGCAAGTAAGAAAAGGGGAGCCATGCTCTTGTCTATCATCCATCAATCACTTTATCTTATACTTCACTATTCACCCCTTAATGCTTATATCATCAAAAGTTACAATTATTGACTTTTGTGTATACTACAAGACAACAAATCAAACTTCTTAGGCACACTTCCACTCTCATTTCCAACCAGCTACTCTTTCTCCATTTGCTCTCACTTTCAATTTCATTTTCACTTCCTTTTCTCTCACTTTGAAAACCACTTAAAAGAGGAAACACAAAAACCCCACAAAATCAACATTGGCGCTACTTATAGCTCCAATCCTCACGACATAAAAGCTCTACTTTGTGTACCCCATTTGCCAACATTCAAAGCTTCTTTAAGATCCTTAGAACATCCTTCAAACCTCACTTCAAAGGACCAAAACTCAAAGTTTCCGAGAAGGTTACAAGAAGGAGGAAGTAAAACAAAAGCTTAAGTGGAAACTTAGTGCACCACCACCATGTCTTTGCTTTGTGGACAAATAAGTATATCTTGTCTTAGTAGTTTTGTTTTCATGTTAGGAGACTATGATTTTTCAAAGATATGAGTATGATCATAAGTTGATAAAACATCTAAGACTACCCTAAGAAGCAAACTCATGAAACCCTTACATGAAGATTGAACTATGAGCATGTAAAGTTGGTATTTTGTAAAGATATTTGTTTAATACTTTGAATGGAAGATTTTAAGTTGAGAAAATCTTGAAATGAGAACTTGAACGAAGGGGAAGCATGCTAGACATGAGGTTTTAGAAGTCACTTAGATGTTATTTTCACTTTTATTAAGTTAAACATGCTCAAACCTAGACTTAGGTAAAGGAAAATCCATCACATGAAGTTTTTATGTGGAAACCAACTTTGTAGGACATAAACTATGATATGAAAGTTATGATAAGTATGAGATCTTCTAATATCATGTAAAGTATGAGCTAAATAATCATCTCATGGAAAAGAAGTCAAGTTAAGATTTGAATGTAAGTAGTTTAAGTTCATGATCTAATACCTAAACTTAAGGAAATGATGAAACAAGTTGGAAGCCCTCACATACAAATCAACCAAATCTGGAACCTTGCTAAAAGACACTTAAAAATATAATAAAGTAAATAAACAAAGTAAAAAGACCAACTAAGGCAAGTACGATAAGTATATTAAGCTTAAAACTTCCAAAACGAGCCTCAAACACCAAGTTGAACCCACCTTAAGTTTCTAACCACCAACTTAGCACAACAATAAAAGTTATTTTAAGACTCTCAAGAATCCCACAAGATACCCTTCCCCTAAGCCCAAGAAAGTGACTATCTTGGATTTGGATATGGGTAAAAAAACAAGCCCATTTGACAACTTAAGCTCACTTAAGAGCCTAAAAAGTGGTTGGTAGCCTTAAGAATGTAAATCAAAGTTGTGAATCTAACCTTAAGGAGTATTTTGAGCCTAAAATAAGATCTTAAGCTCAAGCCCAAAAGGTTTCCTAAGTCATCAAAAACCCCATTAACCAAACAAAACCCATAGGCGCTCCAAATCACGAAGACCACTGCTGTTCTAACCTATGGGTAGATTTGCATGCCTCATCTCAAAAATCTAACCTTACCACGTTAAAGTACACTCTAAAATGATGAAGATTAACTATAAGACCATAAAAATCGGATTTAAAAAGAGAAAGTTATATGCGATTGAACTTTAGGCAAGAAACTAAGAAAAATACGAAAACTAGTCAAAAATATAACTTAAGGGGTTTTAGCTTAGTTTTCTAAGTCTTATTTCAAATCCTTATAGTATTATGATTGCGATGTCCAGGGGACCCAGCGTTCGGAGATGACTTACCCCCAGACTATTTCGATTGACCTGCATAGCTGAGTGAGTGAATTCTTGATGACTCTTTACTTAATTTTGCTTGTAGAATAAATGTACCTAAACTTACATATATAATTTAGATGCGTATGGGATGTGGGAAATGCATGTATGTGAACTTTTGGTTAAATACTATGGCTTGTTAATCACGTAATAATGGAAATTGTTGTGATAACTCATATGTGCGATTGTATGGAATGAAATTGTCTAATCACCATGAAAAAATGGATTAATCACTTATATGATTAAGAAATTCAATAAATCATGCACTCCCCATAATTGCATTTGAATAATACCAACTATCGCTTCACGCAGAAGATGGAAATAGACTCATAGGAGAAGAGCCTTCTGCAGGATTGGGCATTAGCTATGTCATCATTTATATTAAGTCTCTATCCTAAGTTGATGGGCTTACTAAGCGTCAATAAGCGTCGGGAGATGCTAACCGTTAGTGAGGGGCCGTGTCTTGTGACTTCTACTTAAGGTATATGTTTGTGGACTACAAGGGCCACTAAACCATTAGACTTAAGATTTTGAAAATATAATTTGTTGTTCAAGAAAGAAAGTATATTATATATGGTTTTGTTTTCACTTAAGCATAATAGTGCAAATGAAATAGAACCTAAGAGCTAGAACCTAAATTTTGGTTTAGGTCGGTTAATTATCTCCAAACCCCGACTATAAGGGGCGAAATTTTGAGTCGTATGTAGTTTCTAATCCACTGCATGCGTTGTTTGGCATACTGATTATTCATGCATTCATATGTTTATGCATCTAATAAATTTCTATCATACGGTATTGACGAGGGTATTTATCTCACTAAGTATAAGCTTATACCCCAAGAGATTTCTTTTGTTGCAAGGAAACTGTAAACCCCTAAAATTTTCGATCTAGCTTTTGAAATAGACTCGTGTATGTTAAATAATTTAGGAGTTGACAAGGTTAATGAAAGTGAAAACCCTAAAAAAATTAATTAATCGGGTAAGAAACTTTTCTACCCTAAATGTATCTAAATGTTAAAGATTTCATTCAAAAGTGATAAAAACCCTAAAATGATAACCTTAAAGACATATGTGCACTAATTCATCATAATATACTCTAAAACTCTAAATTGATAATATAATCCTTGTATTTTGCCAAATCATTAGTAAAAGGTTAGAGACAACTTTCATTCATGCATATATGTTTTGAATCCTCAAGTAGTCCTTTAAAAACTAAGATAATAAATCATAGATTACGTTTATTTCTTAAGTATATGATTAAGATAGTATTACATAAAGTTAGGGGTATAGTTGAAGATTAGGCTAAATATAGTGAACCTTAATATCCTAATTAGTATTTTCCATACTAGTTACACTAAGTAGTTTACTAAATGATGTTTATAGGTTATAAATACTTAAAATAAGACCTCATCATCTATTTTTACTAATCAATTCACTAAATACTTCATTTCCTTAATTTCCCTTAATTACTACATTATGTATACAAAATTATACATGCTTAAGGAAAGTTGACTAAGTCAACACATGTTGACCAAGGTCAAAGGGTTGACCAAGTCAACACATATTGACTAAAGTCAACAATTTGAAAAGTCAACAAAAGACATTAAGAGATAAAGAAAATATCTACACTTCTAATGATGGCTTTTCTTTCCTTTTCTTTTGGTTTTTCTTTTTTCCTTCCCTTCTTTAGTTGCCGTCCACTTATTCTTTATCTTGACCCCACCATTTGCTTTCTTCCATTATAAAAACAAAACAAAAGAAACAAAACAAAAACATCCCTCCATTGCCATGAGCTTCTTCTTCCCCTTTCACTTTCATCACTTCTCCTTTTGTCTCCTTAATTCCAACATAAGCAAAAGTATATACTTAAGTTACTTTATGTTGTTTTATATTATTCATTAGTTAGGTAATTAGGTAGATTAGATAAATAGACATGTGATATATATGGTCTTGTAAATTAGGACATAAAGTTCCCATCTTTAAGTGTAGAAAGCGAGGAGCCATGAAGGAGAGGAAAGAAATACATGTGTATGTGCTCTTAGGTATGTGTACATAAGGAAATACTAAAAGAATACTTGTATAGGAACCTTTATACATGGGTATTAACCATGTACATAACCTAAATTAAGACAATACCTAACTATACATGCTTATACTATACTAAATACACACTTAAGAACACAAAAGAATGGAATTAGGAAACTTTTCTTAAGGAAAAGATTAGGCATACGAAATTTTGTATAAAAATACGTATCTAACCGTATAGGTATATGGGTATGTATATACGTATAAATATGGTATAAATCTAAGTATAGGTATAAGTATATATATGTATAAGGTATATGTACATAAATATAAGGGAAGAAGTGAAATGTACATAAAACATGTACATATGACATAAGCATGAGGTGAGGCTTATGTAATCAAATGATGAAGTAAGTGATGATGTAATCACATGATGACAAAAGCCATGACATAAGTAAGTGATGACATAAGCAATGACATAAGTAAATGATGATGTAGGCGATGACATAAGCATAGATTATAAAATAAGAAAATAAGAAGAGTGAAGAGTGTATAATAATTAGGTACCTAAACTAGTAAATCCTAATACACTTTCTAAATTGGATTATACCTAATTAAGTACATGAATTAGTAATAGCAAAGTAAAATCCTCTAAGTATAAGAATTTAAGGGTTAACTAAATCATTAAGTATAAATAAAAGATATAAATATAAGTAATAAGAGTAATTAAGTTTTCATAGATAAAATTTCAATAAATTTAGCCCATATTGTATAACACGGGTCTTAATGTCTAAAACGGACATCACCGTGTGAACGTGCGTCCGAAAACGATGAAAAACGACTATAAATTCGTAAATATTGAAAATAGAATGAAAAAGTTACGTACGATTAGCAATTAGGTTTAATCGAATAAGGCCTGATAGTAATCTAAGTAGAATTAGGTAGATAGATATCCAGAACCATTAGTTGAGTTAACTACTTATGATCCCTATTATCTCGTAATGATCAGGTGATCCCGACGAATTCGAGGATCTTCCGATCAGTTATTACGACTAGAGCAAGTCGTCATAATTAAGTGAGTACTCCCGATGACTCTATACTTGTTTGTGCTTGTAGTTAATGCACTTAAATTGAATATCAATAACTTGATGCATGGGGTTTCGGGATATGTGTGTGCTTGATATTAATTGATTATTGTAAGAAATATTGTTAAATACGATAATTGATTATTTGATGGTATGATTAGTTTTTATATGATTTGGATGGTTTGCTGATATTGGCCGATCGCCTCATAATTTGACCTAATTATATTTGGCTTATCTTAAATTAAAAGGGTCATGCATTATCCATGCATCGCATTACTTATTCCGGCCGTCACTTCACGCGAAGATAAAGAGAGGCCTTGCGGGGGTTGTTTATATATATTAATATGTTTCTATACAGTACACTCGTACAACATAACCTTACCCAAACCTACGGGCTTATTAGGTGATGGAGACGCCAACTATATGGCTGAGGGTCGAGTCTAGAGATCTTCGCTGTAGGGTGTGAGTGTAAACTGCGGGGGCCACCTCAACATTAGGCCTGGGATTTTGTGTACTAATAGACGACTTAGAAATGGAAATATATTTTATGAAATATGATATTCAAAGTTATGGGTAAAAACCCAAGTGCTAGAGCTCGATCGTGATTGGTGCCAATAAATCTCCAACCTTTATCTTAGAGGGCGTTAAAATCCAATATTATATGCAATACCAATCAACTACATATATTGTTTGGCATTCTGCGTGTGCATGCATTCATATGGTTGTAATAATTTGTTTGATAACTTGTTTACCAATATTGTATGAGGGATAGCTCACTAAGCTCTTGTAGCTTATTCCCCAATAGTTTTTCTTTTACAGGTTTACATACGATGGGATTGGGATAAGTCTCGAATGCTGAGTGCGAGATGAAGATATCTACATTAGTGTTAGAATTAGTTGAGATCTTTATAGGTGAATGCATAAATATTTTTTGTAGAAAATATTCACATGTTAGAATTTAATATAATTTAATTTTTCCTACAGTTTTATAATGTTGGTATATCCTATCCTATTATTTAGTAAGGGATACCGATTCTCTGTGGTTCTGAGGAACTGTAGGATATCGGACATCCATAATTATTTATAATTATATATTATGTCATGTTACAATAAATTAATTACTTGAAAATCATTAATCTTAGTGATTTATATTTAGAGTCTTGCAATCTCTGACTTGCAAGGCGGTTTTCATATCATGGGTGTACACATGTTATGGAAATTTTAGGTAATCCTACTAAGCCCCCTTCAGGGTCCTGACAGAAACCTCTTCTTTCATCCGAGCCGAGGAACGCTCGAAGTGAGTCTAGTATAGAAACAAGTTAAAGCAAGTAGGCAATAGAGAGGAGATTTTGTAATAATTTTTATAGATAACTATTTACCTTTATTTTTGTTCATAATATAGTTTGAAGTTTATGATGCAGTTTTCTTTACAAACTACATTTGCTTATAATATTCTTTTGGTGTGAGACTTAACAAGTCCACATGTTTATTTAATTAATTTACATCATAAAAGTTAATTTTAGTTAAATTGCTTTATATTACATATCTATGGGCTTAGTGATAACATAAAGTTGAAGGAGCCTTGTGTGTCATATGAAAGGGTTGTGATCAATAAGGGAGTTGATAGTAGACCTTTATATAGTACACAGCAATTTACCATGACAACGATACTATTGGGTTGTGATACATGTATCAATAAGGTGAGTGATGAAGCGATCATCCAATGGTATCTATACTGTGCCCTTCCACAAGCTTGACTCCACTTGATGAACCGTAATATACTCACTTCCCTAAAATATTAGATTCCTTTTCATCACAATTGTAGAAAATTATTGAACTATATAATTTCATAGATGAATTAACGTTAAGCCATACCCAAAAATCTCATACATCCTACAATCGATATCGTCCCTGTCCATGCAGTACCAACGGTTCACTTAATCCTAAATCCATCTAACCTGCAAAACAATACAAATATGTTGTGTTATTAACTTATGAAAACATAACACGATATGATATATAATATAATGCAAGAAAACAACACAAATATGTTAGTCTATACTGTTTCTATTAAGCTGAGGATACCTCTTCCTATTGTGTCCTTCTATTCTACATATGCTATACCTGCTCTTATCGGTAGGTTCTCTCAAGTCCATCTCCATATGGTATCTCTTCTTCCTTGGTTTACCCAAACCACATTTCAGATTCTCGTTAGGTATGAAGAATGGGTAATCAAGACGAGGCCAATTCAACTCATCACCTATTGGCATGAAGTGTCTGCTGTAGACATCTAACTGATGAGACCACGTATACCATACCCCAATGTACTGACCAGTAATAACTTGAATAGAATTAAGTGCCCTAATCACATCGCTCCATTTGGTTCATGCCTCTAACTTGTCTTCACCTCCTATATCCCATTTTCACGGCTATATGCCTTGATGGAATGAGCAGGAGTTCGCCTAACTCATGTTTTAAGCTTCTTCACAATATACTTTGTATTCACTTGCCCTGCATCCATTCCCTTTCCTCGCTTACTCGACTCTTTTATCCCAATAATTGACACAATTGTAGAAAATTTTCTTGATAAGTGAAGTTAAGGGAAATCCTCTACAACCTTTCAAAACAACATTATAGCTCTCAACGATGTTAGATGTCATATATCTGAATTGATAAAAACCATCACGAGACAATGTCCATTTTCTCTTGTCAAATGGTGAGAACCATGATGGTGCATCTTCCTTTACTTGCAATATCTGCTCCATTAAATACTCAAATTTCTTAGGCTGTACCTGCATAGCAGCAGAAGTAGCCAGCTTCTTACACAGTTGGTTCTTATGCGCCGTATTGAAATTGTTGTCAACATACCAGATGAACCAATTACCTCTTCATTCACATGTATCAATCTTACAAGATGATACATTCACACCACCCTCACTAAAAGTGAGGTCTTTTACCGGATAAGTTTCCGATCCATCATACATAAGGTAATCTACCTGGGTTTGCTGCACTAAGGTTGACAATTACTAAAAGACCCAACCCGTATAGTTCTTATGACAATACTCCTACTTGGCTGATTAGAAGCCTTAATATATATCTCCTGTATCCAGTTTTCTCCAAACGCATTAGCCATTTCTATGAAGTTTTCTACATCATCATCATCCATAATGGCCATCAAAATATACAAAACACCTCCCTCATAATATGAAAGGTAACGATGAGCAAGCTCAACCTTACAAGGATTAACTTCAATGCTTACACAGATCCACTGGAGGAAATGATTGAAATTAGAATTCTTCCTCATCTTTAACTTTTTCACTAAGTCGTTGTCATATTGTAGATCGTTATTTCCATTGACTATGTTCCCACTCGCATACACAATTTATCTTCACGTAATAAGCCATTGACAACCTATTAATTCATGAATTACAAAATTAGTAAAGCCTATACAATTTTGCATAGTTTGTAACACCCATACAATTTTACATAGTTTGTAAAACCCATACAATTTTACATTCTTGATAGGGCGTCTCATCTCACCCACATAACGTTACTTCTCAGTGGATCGTCTTATCATACACTATAACTTTAAATACCCACATGACTTCACTTCTCAATGGAGCGTCTCATTGCACCCACATAGTTTCACTTCTCAATGAGGTGTCTTATCATATACTATAACTTTAAGCACCCACAAAACTTCACTTCTCAGTAAGGCATCTTATCACACACTATAATTTTAAGTACCCATACGACTTCATTTCTCGGTGGGGTGTCTCATTATACCCACACAATTTCACTTCTTAGTAGGGTATCTTATCATATACTATAACTTTAAGTACCTACCCAACTTCACTTTTCGGTAGGGTGTCTCATCGTACCCATACAATTTCATTTCTCGGTGAGACGTCTTATCATACCCATACAATTTCACTTGTCGATGGGGCATCACATCGCATTTACGTAGTTTCACTTCTCGATGGGGTATCTCACCACATACAATAAATGTAAGCACAACCACACAATTTCACTTCTCAATAGAGTGTCTTATCATACACTATAAATGCAACCATACCTACACAATTTCACTTCTCGATGGAGCGTCTTATCATACACTATAAATGCAACCATACCTATACAATTTCACTTGTGGGTGAAGTATCTTATCGCATACTATGGTTGTAAATCCATACATGTTTCACTAATACATAAGCAAAATCACCTACAATCTTCGGGTTGCATACATATTTTTTTACATAACCACCATAACTTATATGACTATATATTATTATATAAATAATTTACAAAATGCAATATGCATATTACGAAAATATAAACACTAAAAAAATTATCATCTAACTACAATTCATGTAGACAACATAAATATTATTGTACTAACAATGTAATTTATATTTTAAAAAATTATTACGGAATAAAGGATAGTCGAAGGTTACTTATAAATGGGTCATGCTGTTACTTAGAAAGAGAAAATAGGGTCACGTTGTTGCTCGAAGAGAGAAAATTAGAGGTTTTGAGAGATTTTTGTAATTGGAAGAAGTGAGAATGAATGCAGATGCAGAAATTTGGGTATATATAAGAAAAGTGAAGGCGCATGGAGTAAGTGTATCTTCAAAACAACTAAGAAAACGCACTTTAGCAATGTGCCTTCCTTATTAAGGAAGACGTACTTTTGGTATGCGCCTTTCTGATATGCACCTTCTGTACTAATACTAAAGGCATGCTCACAGAGCATACCTTCACTATGAAAAATCGACACACGTGTACACCTTCATTATACCATTTTTGTAAAATTTACTCAGAACAACTTATTTTTATACTATTTTTCGTCAATTGCACATGTTTTCTATGCAAATTAAAAAAATAAATAAATAACCTGCCAATGAGATTCCCTAAAACTAAGAAAATTCATTTGGATGTCTTCCTTGACATTTGAAAGATGTCCTCTTGATAGCTTGTCTGTTTCCTATATTTTTCGCTATTCATACTAGTTGCACTCGTCCTCTGTGCAATGTATAATGTTTTTTTTTTTCTTTGTCCTGATTCTTATTATACCATGTGAATAATTTAAATGAAAATACATTTATATATTATTTTGAAATATTATATTTTAGTAAGAAGTTTGCTCTATCTAGATAAGATAACATACTAATTTTTTTCTATTGTTCTTTTATCATATTTTCCTCCTACCCTAATTTTTCTCATAAATTTTGTTAGTGAAGTTTCTCATTATTGAGTATGCTCTCCATCTTTCCAAAGGCATTTTTGAATGATTATCATATATTTATCCATTTGAAACTTATTATATCTTATTTATTAATTCTCTTCCACGTTATATGTTTAAATCTTATGTTCTATTTCTATCATTTGAAAACCATATAACTGCTGGAATCTATTTTATGTCGATAAACCTAAGTTTGAAATTGATAGAGTATGTCATTACAAGCAATTTTTTTTTTTTTCCGAGTTGATTTTCATTAGCAATTTTCGTTGCTTAATTTCATGCAAATAAAGAGGATCAGGTCACTTTCCTTGGTTCCCTTGGACGGCAGTTGCTTCTTAAACAATGTCAAAGACAAGACACTAGTCCAAATTCTGCTACGAAGAATTGTCGGCTCTTAATTTTTCTTCCGTAAGATCATTAAAACTCCAATTGCATTAATTATTATTTACAGTCACCTCCATGATAAAATAATAGACTGAAGATCCCTTTGGGTTGACAGAATCGAAAAAATCCCTGCCAACTTAAACCGCCAAGCCCAAAAAAATAAATAAATAAAACCAGTTCACGCACAAAGTCCATATTCAACGAAATAGCAAGGTCATCTGGTCAAAGGGCGTCGAAATAGCCATTAAAGTGGATTTATTTGGATGTCCAAAAAGGTCGTCCAAGCAAACTGTTATTCTACATTCTATTTATCGTAAATTCTTTGAAACTGACTTTTTCTTTATTTATTTTGGTCTTTGGGAACTAACTCATTGTGGAACCAAGCTTTCTTATGCTAGGTTTGTGTGTATATATATATATACACTACACCAAAAATAAGTTAAGGCAACAACAAAATTAGTTGCCTTTACCTTTAAGTTTGTTACCTTGTCTAAAGACATAAGCAACAAAATTTTCACCTTTACACTAAGTGCCCGTTACTTAAATAATGAGCAACGAATATATTACTTAATGCAACATCAAATGAGTGTTGCATGACTAAATTGAATGTATAGAGTTGCTATATTAATGGAACGAATTTTTATCCAAAGGCAACGACATTCTCCTACTAAAGCAACGGCTTAATTGAATAAAGGTAAGGCTATTTAAAATTGGGCAATGGCTCATTAAAACTATATGCAACGTAATTAATTCTTTTTGCATCAATTTTTATTGGTAATATCATGTATAGCATCACTATTATAAGCATCGGTTTTTATATAATAAGCAACAATATTTTCATTAGTGCAATATTTAATTACGAAAGTATTTTTTTTCTTTTCTTTTCAGTATATTGCTCCTACATTAACCATTTGCAATAACTTATCAATTACTGCATTAAGTAGAATAGATAGTGCTTATTAAATAAGCAAAAATAATTACATTAAATGAAAATTTACTAAATCATAATACTCCTTTCTCATGGTAACTTAGCTTCATTCATTTACAAGAACAATCATCTACAACAACAAACTCCATAAAAAACCTAAATATTGAGCAGTTGGCTAGCTGCCAATAAGGACAAAATCAAAACAAATGCAAAAGAAGGGAATTAAATCCCAAGAATCCATGAACATAACCTTACAGAAATATTCTCAATTCAACATGGTCATTAGAAAACTTAACAAAAGCATTAACATAAATATCAACAAAAAGACTAAAACCAAAAGGTCTTTGTTAATCATTCATCTTCACATCTTTAAGTATTTTCACTATGAAAAATGTCCTACAAAAGGGACAAACTACAATAAAATTACTTTTAAAGGAAGTTATATATAATTGAATGTTTAATTGAAAAATGACAAATATAATAAGTTTCTACTGCTAGTTTACTAGAGAATAAACGTGTACGTATGAAATATTATGTATATAGTAATAATTTTTTTTTTAAATCTACCATAATTGATCCATTTGTATGATTCATGCCAAACAACTATTATACATGAAACTATGAAACTGATAACAAAGAAAATGTAATGTCTATAAATAAGTCCTCTACACAATTCCTAGGGTGAAAACTAAGTATATAGTAGAAGAAATCAATGAATCCTAATCTATCAACTAATAGAGTGCAATAATATATCCCCAACATTCCAATCTAGAGTAATAACACCAGTCAAATCTTATTCCATAAATGGGGTGAGCCATTGAACTCTATCATAACCCTAGGATTTTAGTCTAAAGACATAGCATAACATTAGATTGTAAAGTAAGACTATTGAAATTTATTCTAACTACAATCACATTATTTATAAACCTTTCAAACATTTTCATGCCTATTGTTAAGAACAAAACATCTATTCTCTTTTTTTTTTTTTTAATTATCAATTGTATTATCACTTATGTGTCAAAATTGTAATAAATTATCAATGCTCTAATATTGTCATAAATAATCACACTAGCAATGGGTTGCCTATGTGCCATGCACCCTAAATAAAGGTTACTTAACAATTATGGAAGCCCATTCATTACAAGTAGAGGAAATTAGGAAATACAATGGAAAATATTTTAGCCTAAATAAGATGCAAACCATTTGAATATTTTCTCACAAGGAAGACTAGCCATTTCTTGGTAAGCAAACGCCAAATTCAAATCCTCTTACACATGCTAAATTTCAACCATATAGGGGAAACTATATTTTCTTTCAAAATAAACACCATTTTTTAGCCTCAAATACTATGTCTTTTTCAATTGTTTTTCTTGGAAAAAGCAAAAAAAAAAAAAAGCAACAAATTTATCATGTATATGGAATTACCAATTGCCTACAAGAAAAATGCATGCTATCAACTACAAATAACTATATTATTAAAAAAATCTTTCTTTACCACAAAACAAATATCCATAAAGTGAAAGGCCTTAAATTATTTGAATTTATTAAAACTCTGAGAATATCCAGTTAAATGCAATAGAATTTAGATATTATTATATAAATAAAACTAATTTAAGTGAAAACTACTAAATTCACTAAAATCACCGCTATGTAACAACAAAAAATAACATTCTACAATAAAATGAAATCATAAAACCCATCTAAATTTTATTCCTTCCTAAAAAATAAGCAAATAATCAAGGCTCATCAATAAAGACAAGCACCTTTCATTTTCTTCCTTAATTCCATGACCTATCAACTATTTGAAATCTAAAGAACTACTAATTCTAACATAAGATCAAAATTAAAAAAAAAAAAAGGAATAATGAACAATTAAGTCATATTTCATTTAGCATAATATACATTTGAATAGTTTACTTAGTATGCATATACCTTGAACTAAAAATAAATGAATAAATAAAAGATCCTAAAAAGTACCTGTTGAGATTCATAATTTTCAGTACTTATGGAGCCTCTTTGTTGACTAGGAGGGTGCAAAAGATCATGCAATTCTTGAGGAACAACAAAATCTCAATTACTCTACAATAGAAGAATAAATGCAGATTGAAATCTATCAAGCTTGTCTTCTAAATTTCTCACCATATTAATGTAATCTCCACCATATTGATGTAATCTCTTTATGGACTCTTTTTGCTGTCACATATTGCTCCTTCTTTCAAACTCTTGTGTGTAACACCCTTGCCAAAAAAATGCATTCTTGTCGCTCTTTTCTCACCCATTACTTCAATGAACCTTTTTTCATGCTCAAGGTTTTCTTGGACTTTCAATTGTATTTCTTAAAGCTATGACTACAATTGAAAAAACATTAATATATATTATTTAAATACAAGTGAAGAGTTAAATGATGTATCCAAAATAAACTAATAGAGTAATTAAAAAAATATAATTTAAAAAAAATAATGGCAACATCATAGATATTTTTGTTACTTCCAATTTTTTCAGCAGTATCTTCATCAAGTTGTACTTCTCCCCTTACTCTTCGAGTCTCAAGGAACATTTCAATGCTAGATGGTTCATCTCTTCTCTCCTTTTTAGCCATCTAAAAGATCAAGAAAAAATAAACTAGCATATAAATTAACTTCATTTAAATTTATAAGAAAGAAATAGAAAGGAAGAAAACAACATTAAGCCACAATATTTCATAAAACTAAAGCCTTAAAATGTATCTAAAATATTACTAGATAAAACATTGAACATATTAGGACTTTGGATCAGCCTTAGAAAGTTGTGGGTCATCATTTTGTAGTAAAGTTAAAAGAGGTTTCACCAGTTGTTTAATTACCATTCATCAACTAAATAAGTTGACATTATCACATAATAGCGTGCTATGACACTTTTTTATTCTATATAGTAATATAAGTAAGCTCTTTAAACAAAATTATCTTCAGAATTGGATTAGCACAACTTGACATAGGCATGAAAAGAAGTCTAATTTCAATATGGTGACAGAAGGCAAAACAATAATCAAGGCATAAGTGAGAGAACTTAATATACACTCCTAAGAATATAATATTAAAGCATACAGTTTAATATAAACTTATTACATCAACATAAAAAACTTACCAATTCCTCTCTAACTCTTGCGAAACTTTTGGGGCAAACTCTATGTGCATTTCTCAATTTCTTACGGTTCTCCTTTTTTTTTTTTTTTTGGCTTATGTCTTATAGTTTGGAAAAAAAAAGTTCTTAATTGATGTTCACCAAATTAAGCTAATTATATTTTTCTATATATGAAAATTGTACCTTAACATCTTCCTTCTCCCAATATCGAAGAAGTTTTGTGAAGTGAGCTAAGGGGATATTATTAGGTGATTCTCTACTCTTTCTATAAAATTCTTGTACTTAGTGAGGACCTTCTTCTTAACTCTTGATTTGTATACTCTCCATGAAGTTGCAATGGTATTTAGTACCCATTTTTTAACACCTTCCGGTATGATATACTTGTCCTGTAATTAGTATATACTGAATTAGTAAGTGAGTAATCATTTGAAGTACACAAGAGAAAGTATGAACATATACCTACGTTGACATATTTCTACAATCTATCTTTTTGCTTTTGCGGAATTTTAGCCCAATTTTCAATTGTAAGTGGAATAAAGTTTGAGTCATAGGTTATTGATCCAAGGAAACGACTAAATTCATTACATATTTTGCTATCTCCAATTGGCTGGCCCTTGTCATTAATAGTTATAATGTCATGCTCTCGAAGTCCTTGAGCATGGATATGTTTGTATGTAGATGGCCCTCTAGTATTTTTCTTAGAAGAACCTAGAACAAATTTTATAACTATATATTAAAAATTTTACTATAGAATATTTATAGAACTAATTATGTGTGTAAGTAAATAAAATCATAAATACAAAGTTATACCTTAATTTGTAACTTTGGCTCCATTTTCATCAGCATTATCACTTTCACTTTCACTTTCACATTCTTCTTGAACAATCATTTCTTCCAAATCTTCATTCTCGCTCTCATCAACTTCAGATTCAATGCAAAAATTGATATCCTCATCTTGAGGATTCCAGTCTTCATCACTATCATCTAAAACTACATTGTGTGTTGATTTTTTCTTATTTCCATGAAATTGCCTCACTATCACTTTTTTCAAGGGACTTGTATGTATTAATCGAACTATAGATCCACTAATTATATTTTGTTTCTCCCTTTTTTATGGATTCTGTGGTTGCATTTGTGCTTTCATTTTCTTTGAAAAAAATTGAGTTTCCTTCATCTTTGCAAAACATATTAAAAAAAAAATTTGTCTATTACATTGATACAACTAAATATATCTTAAAAACTTTACAAGACATTAAGTAAGAAGACATAGGGGAGCTTTAGTATCCATTGAGGGGTGTAACTTTCAACTCCAATGATACCCTATGTTATAATAATATTCAACCCAAAAATTTATTCCATCCAGCTTCTTTGTTGATCATTTGCTAATCCAAATGACCCTTATAATCCCATAAAGGTGTAATCTTTATAGAATCAAACCCTTCTTCACAATTTTCTCCTTCGATTCTATTCCCTTTCTCTATTAATCCTTCTAACTTTAATCCTTGTTTTGAATTTTTTTTTTTTATAAGTCCATAAAAATAACCAATTATCTACACTAAGTTCATTTATCTTGTCATCATTTGAACTTGCTAATTGACACGTGGTTTAACAAAAAAGAAAAATATGAGCAATTCCTTAATTCAAACCAAAATCCTTCACATTTCCAACATGACAAATAAATTACTCTTCAATTTAAACAAGAAAAAAAAAAGGGTAAAAACATACCCATTTTGCAATGTTATAAAAGAATAACCTTTCCTTAAAAAATGATAATTTCATCTTAATTTCCCATTAACAATTGTATGCATAGTAAACAGAGACCATGATGTGTAAACACTTATCGATCAAATTTGCTGCCGGATTGTAACCATTTGGTTAATCGTCTCCCACCAGAATCCTCAACTTTTGCCACTAGGAAATGTGTGAAAAATGTATGAATTTGCAGAAGAAAATCGTGCGGGAAGAATTGCCTCCAAATATCTCAGTCCATTTTCCGCTATTTAGATATTGGCGGCAAGGCTTTGTTTTCCCTCGTTAATTTCTCTGTATTTGGTTTCTTCTTTTTTTTTTTCTTAGGGACTGCTACTCTGTTTTTGTAATCCTTTTTTTTTTCTTTTATGCCTTTTGTTTTCTTGTTTTCTAAATAACATTAATTAAACTGTGTGTTAGTTTCTTCTTTTTTATGTTGTTACTTTTATTATCTATAATTTCTTTTTTTTTCACTCACATTATTTATAGAAGTTCTTTACACTAGTAAATATGATATTAATATTCTGTAGAAATTATGTACTAATCGTATCTTGTTAAGACATGAAAAATATTCTATAGTATTGCATGCAATATTAAATAATTAGTTTAATTTTATATAAATATGTCATATTAATCTATTCCCCCAAAGGAAATAAATTATTCATAGTATATTTATGCAAATATCCATTGATAGTATATTTATGCAAATATCCAAATTGAGGCTTTATATAAGTTCACAGTTTAAGGATGGAAAGAGAAAGACTTTCATTTTTTTTAGATGATAACAATTTAAATACTCGGTCATTTACGTTGATATTTTATTTTGCTTGTTCTTTATCACCAATTCATGTCTATGTCTAATATGTAGTTAATTAGAAGTTAATTACAATAAAACCTACTTGTTTTTAGACTTGCATATGCATTAAAAAAAATTAGACTACTTAATAATGTTTATCATGAAAAATTAAAGAAAAAAAAAAGAAAATATACTACATAGTATTATAAATGTACAGTATAATTTAAGTAAATCTAAACAAGACACCCTAATCAAATATAACATTTCAAAAGCTAGAATATGAAATTGGTAAAATTTTCTAAAATTTCATAATAAATGTTCAAAGTTATTTAAATAACTAAACCAAAATCAACTTAGACTAATCTATAAAATCTAAATTTTTATCATCAAAATTTATATTCCAACCCCTCCTTCTTCGCTTTCCTCTTCTTTTTCTACATCTTCATGGTCTTCTTTTTCCTCGTTTTCATTTGTATAAACACGCAATTCATCTAATGGCTTGTCAATAGTTACATCTTCAACTCCTTCTCTTGAGAAATCAAAATCATCTTCAAGCTCTAATATTTGGTCAATCCCGGCATTGGTTAAATCATCATAGTTGTCCATCACAATAAAATATTCAAAAATAAAGGATAGATTTCTATGAACCATCATAACAAAGTGCCAATTTGTATATACAGGTTTTGTACATAAAATACTTGTTGCACTTGAGAAGCCATAACAAAAGGATCATCTTGATAAATCAATCTCTCAAAGTTAACTTGTGTTAGTCAATAATCATCTTATTCAACTCTAAACCAAGCACATATAAATAAGACAATTTTGAAACTCCCATAATAATTGTATGATCTCATTAATTGCACCATAGTATGTTACGTTGGCAATGACTGGATTTTGATCCCATGAGCTAGCATAACTTGATGTCAAAGAAGATAACGTAACTCCACTATTTTGTGGTTTATGTTGTGTATCACATTTTTGAGTGTGAAACCTATAGCCATTAATGATATAACCAAAAAAGCTACGTGTAACATTGCTTGGACCTCTTGCTAATTCTTTAATATAATTAGCAATATTATCATCATCCTCGACACAAGCCTTAAACCAGTTAGCAAAATCATTTTTATGAGACAATGCATTTTGCCATTTACATTTTTTACTTCTATGTTTGCTCAAGATTATATTTTGATGCTCACTACATTGAAATAATTTTGACATTAAAAAAATATAATCATTAAATAAAATAATTACATAAGGTTTAATATTTAAAGTATATTGACTTACTTAATAAATTCTTAAACTCCATCACAATTGAACAAGATATAGTGATGAGCCTGATTCATAGATGTTTCGTCCATTGTTATTACTCTTCTTTTTTTATTTTTCTTGCCCTAGATTGGATGACCTACTAAAGGAAATATTGGATGCTTTTCCTCTTCTAGTGCGCTAGTACACAATTCCTTAAAGCCCTATTAAACCTAATAGAGCAACTATCATGCAAGTATCTTGAGCAAAATGTTAAGCACTCTTCTACTAAGTATTCTTTAGCAATAAATCCTTCTAGATGGCTTCTATTTCAAACATATGATTTTAATTTATACAAATACCTCTCAACTGGATACATCTAATGATATTATTGGCCTACCAAGCAATATTTCTTTTAGTAAATGGATTGGTAAATTAACCATTATATTAAAGAAACTTAGTGGGAAAATTCTCTCAAGTTGACAAAGCGTTTCTACGATTTCAGATTGCAAGCAATGAACATCTTCTACTTTGATAACCCTACTGCATAAGCATTTGAAGAAAGATCCTAACCTAATTAAAGCATTGCTACATGTTTTAGCACTATCCTTCTCACTGCAACTTGAAGAAGATAGTACATGATGAAATGTACATCATGACTTTTATATCTAGATACTTTCTTTTCCTTGAGATTAACACACCTTGATATGTTTGATGCAGACCCATTAGGAAGCTTCACCTTTTTTAAAACATTGCAAAATTCATTTTTCTCTTCTTTAGTCATCAAAAAACATACCATAGAAAACTTAGTTTTTTGTGAGTTATCACAAGCCATTAGTTGTAACTTCTTTCTAATACCCATGTCAAGTAGATATAGTCGAGCATTTGCATGATCTTTAGTCTTTCTAGGAACATCAAGCAATGTATATAAAATTCTATCACAAACATTTTTCTCAATATACATCACATCAAGATTATGATGTGTTATATTGTGTTCCCCATAAGGTAACTCAAAAAACATAGACTTTTTTCTCCATGATCTATCATGTCTAGCTAATTTTTGTTTCTTTCCAAAGCAATTAGAAAAATTACGTACGTCGTAGAATGTTATTGTTCTTAAGAGAGGCTCTAATGCAACTCTATACTCAATGGTTCCATCAAAAGAAATCTTATCTTAACGCTAAGGATGGTTAGAATTCAAAAATCTATGATGTCCCATGTAACATCCCTTTTGACTATAGCGTAGATATTAATACCATGTCTCATAATTGCAACATGGACATGTAAGTTTCCCTTTTATGCTCCATCCAAACAACATTGCTTGGCCAAGAAAGTCACTTATTATCCATAACAACGCAACATGCATTTTAAACATTTGATTACTTGTTGCATCATATGTAGAAACTCTAAAAAACCATAACTCTTTTAGCTCTTCAATCAATGGCTTTAAGTATATATCAATATTATTTCTAGGGGATTGGGGTCTAGGTATTAGTAGAGATAACATAAAATACTCAGATTTCATGCAAATCCATGAAGGTAGATTGTATGCCATCAAGACAACTGGCCAAGTGCCATGAGAAACACTCATGGTTCTAGAAGGATTAAAACCATCAAAAGTTAAACCAAGCCTTACATTGCTGAAATCTCGAGCAAACTTAAGGTAGGTTGAGTCAAAATTTTTCTAAGCCTCTCCATCAACTGGATGTCTTAAATTTCCATCATCAATCTTTCCATCCCATGCCATCGCATAAAATTAGCAATCTTTGAAGACATGAATAATCTTTATAATCTTGGAATTAATGGAAAGTGCCTTAGAACCTTGCTTAGAATCTTAGTTTTCTTGCATGAAGAATTGTTGCCACCGCATTGGCACTTACAACACAACTTTCTTTCCAACAAGATGTACCGCATACTCAACAGGGTTCTCTATACTCATCCTCCTTCTAATAGAGCATGCAATCATTAGGACATATATGGATTTTCCTATAGTCAAGTCCAAAGTCCTTAACCATGTTTTTAGCATGGTTGAAAAGCTCAGGAAGCTTTTGTTGTAGAAATGCTTCTCGTAACTTTTTCATAAGAGCATTAAAATAAGCATTGCTCATTCCATGAAGACATTTTATAAGGTATAATTGAATGATGAAAGAAAGTTTTGAGAATTTCTTACATTCAAGATATAACTCTTCATAAGCTTCCTTGAGTAAATTAAAAAACTTCATAACATTTACATCAGGTCCATCCAAAACTCTACTATCAGATTCATTAACTCTGAAGGTATCATGGATTAATCCTTCCATATCATTAAAAACATATCTTGCATCTCCATCAATGTCATTACTTGTATCCTTTGATGATAATAAATCTTCCCCATGAAAAATCCATTTAGTATATGTTGTATCAAAACCTCTCAATATCAAATGTTCTAAAATAGCTTTTCTCTTTAACCAATTACTGTTCTTACATCTTAAATAAGGACATAGAATTTCATTCCCAACAGCTACATTAGAAAAAGCAAAATCCAGAAAAGTTCCGATTCCTTTGATGTATGCTGAACTTGAGGTTGATTTAGAAATTCAACTTTTATCCATAGTTTAAACCAAATTCTCCAAAATGAACACTATATATTGTTCGCTGAGATTGATGTAGAAAACTGTAAGTATATAAAAAGAATGTCTTTACAAACTATTGTTTTTATGTTGTTAGGGTTTATAAAACAATAGTTTGCTTTTGAAAAATCAATATTAAAAAAAAATCATGTATTATCTTTTTCAATTATTTAAATTATCTTTTAGAAAAAGGCTATTATTTTAAATTTGTTCTCAAATATTTATAGATACTTTCAATAATGATATACTCATTTTGTTTGTTATAGAGTATTTCCCGCATCTAAGAGTATCTATAACTTCAATCTTTGTTTACATTTTTAAGTCTAATAAAATCTACTTCGTTAGGTTCAATTTAGGAAAGAAAATCACTTATTTATTTTTATTATTATCTATGACGTAATATTTCAATTAAAAAAATCCAATGTAAATATTCTTTTTTTAATACTTTAGGGTGATCATTATGAATTTAAACAATTACAAAGACGTAATTTATGAAATTTTCCTATATTTATCTTTTTTAACTCTATAATTCCTATTATATATCATAAGAAAGAGCAATCCTATTTCATCACAAACATAAAGTGGTGATTAACCCATGAAATCATTATAGTTAAACTAGAATTATACTATAAGTGAATGGAAATATTTCCAAATCTAAATATATAATATTTTTTTGTAAAAATGTAATATTGTCACTCTAAGTTCAACCCTCGCCATTAAATTGATTACTTATATGTATATTTTTTTAAGTTTTTACAGCACTAATAAAAATAACATAATTACTTAAAAATTATAGCAATTGACATTTCAATATCACATATTCATATGTTATTATAAATATGGTACAAATATTATTATATAAGTATATTAGTATACATATTATTCTTTTGTTTTTTTATCTCATACTTATATGAATTGATTCAATACACTAATAACGAATTGCAACCCTTTTAATGATAATAATGGAATTTCATGTATTAAGGATTGTCTTATTTTTAATTAAGTCATGCAAAAGTTGAAAATCGTATTATGAGAAATTTTTTCATAATGGATATGCCTCTTGATTACAAAATTTTCATAAAGAAAAAACATTCTAATAGTGAAAACATATAAATAATATAAAGTTGCAATTGATAGAACAAAACATTATAAATGGAAAATGCTATTATTAATGAAAATTTATGAGTAATGAAAAACAACCTAAATTCTATTAATCATGCAAAGATTATTATTGTGCCATAACTATTTTACTAATAAAAGAAATAAAAATTTTTAAAGTTATAAATATTAAAGATATTAATAGATAATGGCAATTCTCATGTTATTTCATATCTTTTTTTATTTCTTTGAATTTTGCTAGTCCAACGCAAGTTATTGCAAGATATCTCGTTATAATATCATCTCAACATAATTTATTATCATGAAAAATAATTAAATCTTGGTCATAATTTTTTCCAAATTTTGTGGAGTTATATATCAATATTAAATATAAACAATTTGTTGAATAAAAGAAAATTTAGAATTATTTTAATTCATAAACATTGTTTAAAAGAAGATTTGAAATGTAAATAAATAAAGATATGGAGTTATCTTAATAGATATAAATCATCTAAAATAAGATTTGAAGTTATCTTAATAAATAAAGATAGGTTTAATCTTTCTTGTATAAAAAACTTTCTTATTAGATAATATGCTAGTAAATATTGGTTTGGATAATTATTTTATTAAAAAATCTTTATTAATATGACAATTTAGCTTATTTTGTTACAAGTTATAAATTTATGATTTTTCCAATTGGTTATATTCTTACCACAATTTTTCTTTTTAAATTTTACAATGGCTACATGCTCTATTAATATAAGCAACAACTTTATGAATGGTTGCTAAAAATTAATGAACTAAGGTAACAACTTATATAAGTTATTGCATTTATTTAAATAATTATTAGTAACACAATATATTTGTTACCAAAACGTTGTATCAAAGTGTAGCAACAATTTTTACAATGTTGTAACAACAATTTTTACAATGTTGCTTAAAATTGTTGGTTTTAAACAATCTTTTTGGCAACATAAAGAAATTTTGATGCATTTAAGTATCTAAAGCATCGGCTTTTTAACATGTTGCAAATCTAGTGTTGCCTTAGACCATCTTTGGTGTAGTGATATTTGATTAAACTTTCTTTATTGAGCATATAAATTGATTTTTCTATCGATTCTTACAATTACAAGTGATTAAGATGAAGTTTGCCACTTGTAAAGTTGAAGCAACTAAATTAGGTTTAGGAAGAAAAGTGCTTAGTAATGAGAATGTTGTGGAGTAATATACGGATATGATTTATGATATGGAGTACTTTTGGGTGACATGTTTTGTTAGTGTAGAGTAAAAAACGTTAATGATAGAAATGGTTATGGTTAGAATGGCTTGTCTATGAGTCATTCATATTATAGAAACTTGGTGATATGTTATTAGTGTTTTGTTGACAAATGTATATGTGAATTAGGAGAGTATAGCTAGTTTTAAAGCTTTAACGTATTTGTGAATAGTAGGGACATACAACAGGTTACAACACCCTTAGGTTATAGGCATTACAACTTAAGTGATATAAAAGGTTAGGTTGTTTGATCCTTAAGGAGCTCAAGTTTGTGTACCCTAGATTAATTTCAGGCTTATGAATTGTAGAAGAGCTTAAGTTTGATGATCACTAAGGAACTTAACTTAACAGATATTTAAAGAGCTAAGTTGGTAGAACTTAGAAGCATTTAGGCTAAAAGATCATAAAATAGCTTAAGAGATAGATCATTAGAGGACTTAGGTCGATGGATCACCAGTAACTTTAGATGATTAATCATAGCTACGCTTAAGTTTGTTAATTATAGAAAACCTTAGGCAGTTGATTAGAGTGGTGAGGTAGAAGCGTGGTGAGTAATTGAGATAAGGGGGTAAAACCTAGGTTCTATCTAGACTAAGAGTGAGTAGTTATCTTAGCTCTTGCACTTGTAGGTGTAATCTCTAACTTTTGCTCTTACTTTTTACCTAACTTATCCTCCTATATTTCTTTACTATCTTGAATTCATGATCGCTTACTTATTTTCGTTACTCCTCTCTCCTAACTCTTCCTTTCAATCATTCTTATTTGTTGTGTTATAGCATGCTTTGGTGTTGAGTTTTGAGGAAAGAAGAAAAAGAAGTAAGATGGAGAATGATAGAAGGACTAGTTGAGCTTATACCCTTTGGCATGATTGAATTAAATTCATAAAAATCAAGAGTGGACATAAAATAATTAAGGAAACTTAATCAATAGGACTAACCCTTAATAGAGGAGATAAACTTGAAAAAAAATCATAACTTGTAACTTTACACTCACTTAATTTGTATAAAATGGATGCAACTATTTAAGTAATAAACTTGATGCTTATGCATGAATTCTGCAAATGTAAGGCTACTTACCAAACCTTATACGACACATAAGAATAGAATGTAGAATATGAAGCTAATTTAAGGAATGAGATTTAGAAGAATTAAGGAAGCTTGGCATGTGTATGCCTATTATAGGATGGATAGATGAGTCTTTTTTCATGTCATAGCATGTCATGTTGATTTGTTTTAAGTCAATAAAGGTTGCGTCTAGTTAGTTGGTCTTAGTTGAGTCAATTTGTCAGTCAAGTTAGTGATGTATCAACATCCATCAACCTTGTTATATGTATACTTATGTTAAGTTCCAGAGAATATAAACATTTTAATAGTAACTGAAGGATATAAGTGGTAAAACGAGTATTAAGAAAATAAGATCACATAGAACTAACAAACTGATTGAACCTCATCATATAAGTTAAGAAATAGATAAATTAACAACGATAAATATAGTCAACTCTAAAGTTGCTAAATTTGACTTTAGAACTAGCGAATGTAGTAGTAATAAATAATCCAAGAGTAGAGAATATTGTTAAAAGATGAGTATCAAGTTTTGAGAACCTTTGAAGCTAAGTATAGTTAGAGATGACTAAAGAGTAAAGGATAAAGTAAATTCTGATACAAATTGATTTGGTAGCTTAATATATGTTTTAGGAGTGATGTTTGAATGGATTATTAGAGGCCGGTTGAAAATTCTTTGGTGATTGGTGGTTTTAGTTAAGCTAAGCCCTGTAGATTTTTTTTTTTTTTTATCCTATTTTGCTTCTACGTAAGGTGTTGACTTAGAGCAAGACTTAGAGTTTTGATTTGATCTAAGAATTATTGTCTTTTAGAAGATGAAATTCTTTTGGTGAATAACATAGACATGGTGGAATTTATTAATTACCTTATGTTGTAAACTTGCTTAAGGGCTCATGAGGATTAGTGATCTTTGTCTTTTGTTACTAGGAATGATTTTGATCTTTCAACAAATGAAGTTTATATTGAAGATATTATATGAAAATCATATTGCTACCTTATGTTATGATTCTATGAGATGGTAGAGAGGTGGAATCGATGTGTTCGAGTATAACATATTAATATTATGATCACAAAAACTACGACTGAGAATATGAAGGTTAACATGTCAGCAAATATGAAATGGATTGATCAATCTAATAATAAAGAAGTAAGTACCTTACCATTTTGGAGACAATAGTAGAAGTATTACCAACTTAAAAGGACTATGAGATAAATAAATCACGATCGGTTGGAAGCTAAAGAGCTAAATTAAGAGTAGAAGGGCTTATTAAGAGAAGAAGTGCTGGGGGAGAGATTTTTAGGAGTGAATCAACAATTATTTTAAAAATAGCCAAATGAGTAATCCTAAAGAGAACACAAGTTATGACTGTAGGAAATAAATTAGAAGAAAATAATAAGAGATTTTAAGAATTAGGTAACTTTTGAGGATGAGAGTTATTTTAAGGGGGGTAAAATGTAATGACAAGGAAAATTATTTTCAAAAATAAGAACATTTTGGTCATATCATTAGGGTACTAAAACCTCATCTCCTTTAAGTAACTACTTCCTTAAAATCTTACCCTTTTTTGTCTAAAACTTCAACCATTTACATTAAACCCTAATTTTCTCTCTAATTCCTTTCTATTTTCAAACTCCTTAACGTCAACCACTTGTACTTGAGCTTAAAGAACACTAACATTAACAAGGTAAGAAGGTGAGAGAAACACCTTTTCTAATTCGTTCTTAGTGAATTATCATCATTTTACTAAGGTTTTCTTGGTTTTGGGGATTAAAACGAATTTAAAACTCCTTCTTAGCAGCTTATTTCGTTTTGGTCAATAGCATTTTGCATTTAAGGAGCCTTTTTCATTCATTTCAAGTAAGTTCTCTTTATCTTTCTTCTCATTCTTTAGTTTAGAGAAACTGTATTTAGTCTCATATAGGGAAAGATCATAGTGGGAATCATCATTCTTTGATCCATTCTTCAGATAACCATAATTTCGACAACTGAAAAAAGAAGTTCTCTTCATCTTTCTTCTTATTCTTTAGTTTAGAGTTGGTTTCTTGAAGTCGTTGGAAGAATTAGGGTTTTGAGTCAATGTTTGATCTAAGATTTTTAGTTTAGATGATATAAGAATGTGTTATATTGATGGGTCGATAAGTAATCAAAGTGTATTTGAAGTGGTTTGAAGAAAAGTTTAGATTTGAGTTAGTTTGGAAAGAGAATTTAGAGGTTTATCGATGTTTTGGTTTGAATAGTAAGGTTAGTTCCAGTGGAATCGTAGAATTGGTTGTGACCAGTTTTCTAGTCACAAAAGGCAGGTAAAGACCAATCAATCGGTTCCTTGAATTATATGGCTAGTTCACACCAGAAGGCTAAACTAAGTTTTCTTCTATTCCTTGTTCTTAAATTGACTTCCTTATTTTCTAACCTATTTGCTAAAGCATATTTTACACTCTAAAACCATTTTTAAGTATCTTAAGTATTATAACTCATTTATAAACGTGTTTTATAAATAATCAAATTCTACTTTGAAATTTCATTTTCTAAACCTTTAAATCCTCATCCCAAGTGTTTTAATCACTCCTTTTCCTAAGCTAAGGTCTAATCTTACCCTTTTGTTTAGCTACAGTACCCTTTAGAATCCTAAAATAAGATAGGAGTTTAAAGAGCTTTTAAGGAGTGTTATCCAAAGATGGTTTAGGTTACTTGATAGTTGTATATGTGAATTGGGAGATTGTGGCTCATTTTAGAGCCTTATGTTAGTGTATAGTAGAAAATTTTAACGATAGAAATGATTGTAGTTGGATTACTTTGCTTGTAAGTCATTCGTATTGTGGAAACTTAAAGGTATATTATTAGTGTTTTGTTGATAGGTGTACATGTGAATTAGGAGATTGTAGCTCATTTTAGAGCCTTAACATGTTTCTGATTTGCAAAGACACATGGCGGGTTTTGGCATCCTTACATTTTAGGGCGTTACACTTTGAATACTTATTACTATGATCATGAGTCAAGACCTCCATGTCATTCATTTTCTAGGACCTGTATTGCACAAATAATTCTTATATAAGACTCTTTCCTTTTTAAATTTGTTTAAATGCAATGTTATTTTGCCATTTATAAGATAGTTATGTTGATTAATCCTAAATGCTTATCATTATTAATGTTGATTCTCTTTATTTTCTTAAAAGTATATCAAATTAATTCTATATTTAGAAACATCATAATGAATTGTTCATTTCGAAAATGATAATTAATTGATTAACTAATTAATGCATTTTATTTCTTGATTCAATGCTTTCCGTTCCAAATTTGTTTAAATGTAGTGTCGTTTTTCATAAATAATGTATTTCTAGATATTTGGTCAACATTTATGTATCATTGAAATTATGATACTTTTACTGTTTATTAAAATAAACATTTTTATTATTTATATGCATAATAGATTTAAACGCAATGATATTTGCAAAAATTTGAATATTATTAAAAACTTTAAATTTTAGAGCCTATTTTTTCCCCATTTATTTAGTGAACTTATGCAATGTTTAATACGTGGGAATAAATCGAAATGAAATCGCCATCCCATGTTATATGTCTTTTCCTCATATTTGGAAGTGTATTAAAGTTGGAATCGCAATTCCAAAGAATTGACGATTTCAGTTTCAAGAAGGAATTTATTCCTTCTACATTTATTGTTATTAATTAAATTAATTATTCTTCAATATAATTATGAAATTTTATATTTAAGAATATTTTTTATAGTTATTACTATATATATATTTAATTTCATTTCATTCCATAAATATCTCCATGGGATGAGATAAGATTTGCCCTTCCACTCCATGTTCCATTCCATCCAATCCTTCTCATCCATTTCATTCTAAATTATTCTTACGTAACAAAAGTGATATAAGTTTACAATTCCCTATTTGATTATCTTATATTATCTTCGTTAGAATAAGTAAAAAGATGTTATTTTTTAAAAGAGCAATTTATCCTATTTTGAAACGAGTTTGAAAAAAAATTGTTTTTACTTTTAATTGTGGCATCTTAATAAGGCCTAGAATAGTTTCTTTTAAAACATCGTAATTTTATCATTCAATACTTTGATATATCCATGTTTATACATTTGTTTTTCAATTTTATTATATGATTTTATTACCGATTATATTATGATCGAGTCTTTTTAATTGATAATTTCTATGTTGTCTATCACTGAATATTTTGTTATTTAAGTTTATTTTAATAATAAAAATCATAATAAATTCATTACCATTATTTAATGATTATTGCATTCATGTATTTAATTAGAAATCTCAATAAATACTAATTTTGTTTCCTAATTTATGTTTCCTCCTCAAGAATTCTTATTTTATATAATGTTGCAACTTGAAAGTATTAAGTGAATAATACCTTTATATGTATATACTAAATGATTTAATTACTTTTAGAGTTTTATAATTGATATTGATGATAACTGAAATATTAATTATTTAATTTTTTATATTGAATTTGAGTACAAGCATCATGTGTATATTATTGAATAGTTTTTTATGATTTCTCCATGCTATCATGAGTAGACATGGAAATAAAATAGAAAATTAAAGAATAATTATTTATATGGTTTATTCCAGTCAAGTGTTATGGACATTAATCTCTTATGAACCGAGTTATGTGATATAGTTGAGAAAAAAGAAAAATTCAAATCCTCCATTTTGTATCAATAATACTATTTTTTAAGAAAAGTGGGAATAAGTCTAAAAAAAAAATGACTATTTTATTTTTGATTTAAATTATCTTTATTTATCGTTCTTTTAATTTTATTTAATAGTTAAAATTGTTTAAATTTTTGAATAATCATGTGATATTATTGTGATGTCATTATATTTTTTTTTGTAATATTAGCTTTTGATTACATATATAGAGAAAATTAAAATAGAAAAAAAGTAAATCCACTTTTATAAAGACAATCTAATCTAACGCCTGTACGAGTAGAAATTATAACTGTGATCGTAAGATAAGATAAAAAGAAGAGATAAATTGAAAATATAAACTTCTATTGGGAAAAGGTAGATACTGGAGGAGAGGAATGTGGGCGGTGACTAGACTACACACGCACAAGGGAAAGAGAGAGAGACTAACATCCGAATTCCAAAGTCACCTGTTGTTGGCTCGCTCAAGCTCTGAACCCTTTTGATTCTCTCAGCTTTTATCTCAGGTCAGCTCTTATTTCGATCTATCTAGGTTTTGTCTTTCATTACCTGATGTTCTGATTTTACTATCTGTTGCACTTTTTTTAACGAATCGAATATGGTCGTTTTGACTTCTAGATGTGCTTCGCCTAGGATTAAAGCACCAATTTTATCTTGTGCGTTAACAGTGATTATGATAATGACGGTTGATAAGCTAGGGCTTTATGTATAGTAGCTGCAAGCAATTGATAGGATTGTTATGGTTTCAATTACAATGAAAAGAATGGACGCGGGTAAAAGTTTAATTTTTGAATTAGGGTTTTGTTGGAGCATTCATTCGAAACTATCAGATATAATTACCCAAAAAAGGGTTATCAGATACCATAGAAGCGATGATAACAGACTTGAAATGGCAGTTCATCTTGAGAAAGTTACTCGTGGCTTTGTTAATGAATAGTGGTGTAGGAAGTTTGAACATCTTGGGCTTGGTTTCTTTGGAGTGTTGGGAATTGGAGTTGACTTGAACTTGGGTTGTATGTTTGACATATGGTTGGATTGTTTTGAATTTCAAGGTGATTATTATTATTATTAGGGTATTTCTTTACTTCAAGTAAGCTTTGGTACATAAATGTATTCAGAAATTCAAGCAAAAAAAAGATGTGAAGCTTTATTGCACGTACAAATAATTGTTGATGATTCGATAGTTTAGGTCTTGGCATCCTTTTTATCCTTTGGAGTAAAGGTGCTAAGTTTGAATCCTGGACCCCTTGATGACAGCAAAGGAACTGTACTACGGCACCACTCTGCCAGTAGCTGGCATCTTGTTTATAGGGTCATATGTTGGTTGGTCCTAGTATGTATGTCTAGTTGATATGACAATGCTTTGATCCATTTTTGACATCTAATGAAAGGGAATTACCAGGAAAATAAATTTTAATTATCAAGAAAACTTATCAAATGATGGAAATAGGATTATGTTTTTGCAGTCGAGGAATTGAAGCTTGATATTTAATTACCCCCCTATTGCTTATTGCAATGTACTTTATAAAGTGATTTCTAAAGTCCTTGTAGTCCGTATGAAAAATTTCATATCTTCTGTTGTGGGTAAGGATCAAGTTGCTTTTGTTCTTGGGCATTGTATTATAGATATTTTTCTTACCCAAGTGTTGATGGTTGGCCATCACATCCAAAATGGCCCTCCTCGTTGTTTTTTGAAAGTAGATATTTGTAAAGCTTATGATACCATTAGATGGAATATCTTATTAAAAGTTCTTCAGTGCATGCACTTTCCTCTTGACTTTTGCTGCTTAATCCAACAATGTATCTCCATTGCCTCATTCTTGATTAATATAAATGGAGAACTTGTGGGATTATTTACCAATGGAAGAGGGTTAAGGCAAGGGAACTCATCTCTTCTTATTTATTTGTGTTGGGTATGGAAGTCTTTATGGTTGTTAAACTTACGATTTTATTGTTCATTTGAATGCATAGAATTAGTAGAGTAGTATAAAACTGGTAAAATTGTAAACTTCTAAAATTATATATTAAAATTAATAATTTCACTAAAAGTTTGTACATAAATGATTTTACATCTATTTTAATTAAAAAAAATATTATAAAATCATAAATTTGTAGAAACGCATTTTTGAATCGTGATTTTAACAACTATAGAAGTCTTTATAGTTGTCAAACTTGCGATTCTACTATTCATTTAAATATACAAAAACAATAGAGTTATATAAAATCGATAAAATCGTAAATTTATAGAATCATATATGAAAGTTATTAACTTTACTAAAAGTTCACATATAAATGATTTTACATCTATTTTAATTAAGAAAAATATTATAAAATCATAAACTTGTAGAAATGTATTTTTAACTCGTGATTTTAATAATCATGGAAGTCCTCTTAGCTATTTTTTGCAAGTTAACTTATCTACCAGATTTCTCTCACCATTGGAGATGTTGGAATGAGAGGTTCACTCATCTTTTCTTTGTTGATGATCTAATTGTTTTTTGCATAGAGAATTTGAACTCTGTGCGCCATGTTTGTGATCTAATTTTTTTCTTTTGCAATGTGATCCAACCAAGAAGGCATCCTGCCTGTGAGGTACCTTGGTGTACCCCTTATTTCAACCATGTTTAAGAAGCATGATTTTGAGGCCCTTCAAGAAAAAAATTTAGCTAGAGTATCCTCTTGGACTACTAATTCTTTATCTTTTGCTGGGTGCGTGCAACTTATTTCTTCTATTTTGTTCTCCATGCAAGTGTATTGGAGCTCCATATTCCTCTTGCCTAAATTAGTTTCCCTCAAGATTGAGCAAAAATTGAGAACCTTCTTATGGAGTGGTAGACCGAACATTTCTACGAAGGCTAAAGTTAAATGGGAGAAAGTTTACATTGCCAAGAAGAATGGGGGCTTTGGTATTTTTAGGCTTGCTTCTTGGAAAAAAGCTGCTCAAATCAAGCAAATTTGGCATCTTTGCAAGGGTGGATGGAGGGGTCTTTTGGTTGATTAGATTCACTCCACTTTCTTGAAGGAATGAAACACAGGCCACCTGTTTATGGATTTGGAAAAAAATCCCAAAATTGAAACTTTTGGTTCGAGACCAATTTAGATGGGAAGTCAAGGTTGGTGTATCTATTTGTTTATGGTCATATTTTTGGCTATTGAAAGGCCCTTTGGATGTTCTTCATAGTACCAAACAAATTACAAGTTCAAGCCTACTGATGAAATCTACACTTTGCTCCATTAGAATTGGTGATTGATGGAACCTTTTGGAGATTGACTTTTGGAGAGATTTTCATATTGTGGTGTCCGTTAAACCGGATCCATCTTAGGTTGATAAGTACCTTCAATACGTAGTGCATGTGCATTTTTAGTGTGGTGGGGGTGCTTAGTTCTAGAAATTTTTGTTAGTTGTTAGCTATTTGCTATAAATAGAACTTAGTGGGAAGAGTGAGTCAATAGATATTTTGTTAAGAGTCAATTGTTGTGAGTAGTAGGTGCTCATTGTCATTGTGAGCTTTAGCTTATGGACCTTATCTTAAAAGGTATTAGGGTTTGTAGTTGAATTTCCTCCATAAAATTAATGGTCATTTTAGTTTTCTCACTTGTAATTTGTTGGTTTCTATCAATTGGTCCGACTTGCTGGATTCTCGTTGAAGACCAGCTGGAGCTTGTTTTATTCATTGTCAATAGTTCCACTTTCGATTGGAATTTTTCATAAACTTCTTTAAATTTTGATTTTTTCAGTTTGTTATCTGAAAAGATCAGTTCGATCTCATTTTCTTTTGATTGAGATTGCATCATGACTTGACTAGAGGCAAGGGTTGAAGAACTTGAGAGACAAAATCTCCAGACTTGAGGAATTAAAAGAGGTACAGTAGCGAATCACTTCGTTTGATCAAACACAGAAAGAGGTGAAGAATGATGTGACAATGCTAAGAAGTAATGTGGCAAAGATGTAGAAAATGATTGAAAACATGTGGAGCTCAAGCAGATCAAGGAGTGGATTTCCCACAAAATCTTCAAATGTGCTGTTGAGAGGGAAACAATAGGCGAGTAAGGAAGTGGTGTTGTAGTTGAGCCTATTCTTGAAAGAACGACTAATTTGAGTAGCAAAATTGATGATGAATATCAATTGAATGCCTCACGAGTACAAATTCCTTTGTTTGATGGCAATGATCCAGCTAATTGGATCTTGATGATGGAGCAATACTTTGAAATACATCACATGAGAGAAGAGAGAGAAGTAGACTTGGTTGCTATAAATATGCAAGGACGCTTTGTACATTGGTTGAAGGCTTTGTGATAAATGATGAAGGATGAAATGTTAAAGAGATATGGTGGCCATTAGGCTTTAAATCCTTTCAAAAGTCTCTCGTAATTACATCAAATAGCTTTTGTGCAACAATATATAGAAGAATTTGAGGCTTTAACTTCGCAAGCTTCGGCAATATTCGAGTTGCAGCTATTAGGATATTTCTTTGGAGGATTGAGAGAGGAATTTCAAGCACAACTTGATACTAATTCTCCTACAACACTTGAACAAGCTATGGAACGAACAATTAAAGTCGAAAGAGAATTTCATTGTGGCATTTTTTTGATTTCACCCATTGATCAAGTTGCTGGAAAGCTAGGAATTAAGGGGGTTTCTGGCAACCCAACGTCATTTTCTTCAAGTTCTACTCACCATTCTTATAACCATAGTTTGATGCAACCTCATTTTTCTACAGTTCATCCACCAGCTTCTTCTATTGCCGGCACTTCTGCACCTAATGACAGCATGTCTATGGTACTTGGGGAAGATCAATATAGAGTGGGTTTGGACTAGTAGTTGGTGGATGGAGTTGACAGTGCCCAACATGCTAAATGCTTTGCTAATGTTAGAGTTGGCTAGTTCTAATACCTTGTGTTTTCTACTTTGTCCTTGAGGACAAGGACAAACTTTGGGAGGGATGGAATTGATAAGTACCTTCAATATGTAGTGCTTGTGCATGTGTAGTGTGGTGGGTATGCTTAGTTCTGGAAGTTCTTATTAGTTGTTAGCTATTTGCTATAAATAGAACTTAGTGGCAAGATTCAGTTAGTAGATATTTTGTTAAGAGTCAATTGTTGTGAGGAAAAGGTGCTTATTGTCATTGTGAGCTTTAGCTCACGAACCTTATCTTATAAGGTATCAGGGTTTGTAGTTGAATTTCCTCCACAAAATTAATAGTCACTTTAGTCTTCTCGCTTGTAATCTGCCGGTTCTTATCATAAGTTGATGTTTTGAAGTGGCATCCTTTGCCCAGTGAGGAGTATTCTATTAAGAGTGCTTATATTTCGGCATTCCTTAAACTAGAGTTTGTGGTGTTCTTTTATTGACACAACCTTCTATTGGAACTTCTATTCAAGTTTATGCTTCTAGCTAAGCATCTATTGATGTTTTTCGGATATCGATTCAACTGATCTACTATTGAAACTTCTACGTGCACTATTCGTTTTTCGAACTTGAAGCTTCTACTAAAACTTTATACAAACACTGAGAATCCAATCTGCTTATCTAATAACCTTTTACTCGAGCTTCTATAGCTTTAGCTTCTTATATATTATTAATTTTTAGCTTCTACCAAAGCTTATGTAGACCCAAAATCCTTCAAATGTTGTGTTATCAAATCTTCTATTACATCTTCTACTGTTTTATTAAAAAGATTGTTCCTGAACACTTGATACACATATTAGTAATCTTTAAGCCCTTTTGTTATCATCAAAACCAAAGTAAGATAGGACTCAACAATCTTTTTATATAAAGATGCTAAATGTAAAATTCTTGATGAGAATCTAGATCTTCATGCTTATAAATAACAAAAACTAGATTTCTCTTTTGTAAGGTGAATGTTTGGGGTTTTGAGATAATCTTTAATATATGATAAATTGTGCACTTGGGACTCGATAGTTTAAATGCAGACTGAAACACATAAAGAAAATATTTGAGAGAGCTCATGCTATTAAAAAGCATTGGTATTGCCTTTTTTTTGAACATGTTATTTTTGCAGCTTCCAGGTTGGAGTGGTTTCCAAAATCCTAGTCTGCTTGATCAAATCTGATTCTTGGTAATCATGCTTCTGTATAGTGAATTCAGTTTTATTTATGTGTTCCCTCCTCAATCTTAATTTCTACTTTTCTGAATCTTTATAAAGATGTTGACCTTTTAATTAGAAAAGATAAATGGATGCTGGCAGCTGAGTCTAGTGTTGCTTTCTTTTTTCCCCCCTTCTTTTTTTCTTTTTTTGGGAGAGGGGTTTTTTTATTTTTTATTTTTTGGGGTGGGGGGGGGGGGGGGGG
>JAMXBB010000009.1:81150661-81330996 GCA_024138015.1 Lumnitzera littorea
TAACATCTTTTTTCCTTGATTTGGAAGGATCCTTTAGAAATTATGTATAATCTCTAATGCTGCTCAAAACCTTTCTAATTCTGTTGCCTGTAGAATCAACGTTTGGATGTGATTACTAAGACTTTAATTTATTCTCATATTTTCTTCTATTCCAAAATTTCATCTTTTTCTTTGCTCCTGCCTAGCCAAATGTAGCTGAAGGCATCCACAGGAGCTTCTTACAAGGACCATTCTCTAACCTAGTCCTTGTCAAAGTTCTCAACTAATACTCCCCTTTGTACAGATGATATACCCATTAGACCTCTAATCATGTAATATTATATGCTTGTCCAATGAAGTTGTCTTCAAAAGGATCACCAAGGTTTTTGATTGACTCTGCCAATTGTTTTCACAGAAAACATTGGTGATAACTATATGCCCTGTTCTCTTTTGTCTAGAGTTAGTGTCATCCAGACCACAAGTCTGATGGGTTTCTGTATTGTTGCTTTTGCTTTGTCCTAGTCAAATATTTATATTACTTGAACTTTCATCTTTTTTTGGGTGAAGTTCAGATTTTCATTTCAAAAGAATATATAGGCACAAAAGTACACTCCACTGTAAAAAGAAACAAAATTAGACTGTGAGGGTCTCAAACCCAAAGAGTATTGGGCTGTGCTTGAAAAGAACAAAAAGCACGAGGGCCAAAACCTTGGCTTTGTTCTTTCGTATTTCTGAAGATGGCTGGGATTGGCCTTGAGGCCCTCTTTGGCAACAAGTAAAAGGCAAGCTTAGAGCCCTCCATTGCCCCTAGTATTTGGGCTGAGGATGCTTTCATCTGGAAAAGAGTTCCCAGCAAGGTTTTCACCATCAAAGAATAATCTAAAGCTCTTTCTCCTCATTAACCAGCTGTTCCTTAGAGGAGATTACTATGGCACAAAGATTGCAATTCTAGACACTTGTTTATCTCATGGATTACTGTACAAAAGCAGTTAGCGTGCACAAACTTGTCTTTTGGCATATCATCCCAATAAACACATGCTATTTATGTTATAGAGAAGAAGAAAATCATGAGCAGCTTTTCTATAAGTGCTGTTTTGCCAGGGAAGTATGGGAGAAAGTGGGAAGCAGTCTTAATTGGCTTAATGAAGTTTCACAAATGACCTGGGACCTCTGGTTTTTTGAAGGAAGTTTACGACTTTTGTGATTGAAATGGAAGCATTCATTAGCTGCATCAATATACTTTATTTGGAAAGAGAGAAATGAGAGATGCATAGGAATTTAGAATTGAGCTCTTTTTGTATTTCTAGGAAGGTTTACTTTCCTCCTATTCTTTTTAATTTTTTTCCTCAGCCTGGTTAGCAAGTGTTTGTAGGGACTCTCTGTCTATGAACTAATTTTTGGACCCATAGTGGATATGGAAAGGCTCCTTGCTCAATGTAATGCTCTTTTGTTTAGTGCAAGGCAAAACCCTGGCTGTCTTTGCACCCCCACCTCCTTTATCACTAAGTGGTCATTTAGGAGCTTTAGTTGGTGATCCGGGCTGTTTCTCTCTCGATGATGAAGCTTACCCCCCATTGTCTCATTGTTTTTCTTTAATGAAATTATGGACCTTACTTGCCACCAAAAAAGGAACAAAATGAAAAAACCTTTTATAATGCTAAAAAAAAAAAAAAACAAAAGCACTGGCATCCTTTAGTCAAGTGGCATAACCATAGTAATACAAGCACACTAGTGTCAATAGGTCTAGTAGAAGCTAGAATTTTTTTAAGAACCAGCCCGTCGTTCCCTTAGTCTTCTTAAATTTTCATCCTTATCAAGTTGGTTTTTAAAAATGGATACTGTGTGGAGTGGTTGCCTTACACTTGATTACTAGGGAGATTGTCCTTGAGAAGGGGATGGGATTGTCGTTAAACCTAATAGTAATGTGTTGTTATGTGCTTAGATGCTTAATTGAGATGCAACCAATTATGTGATTAGAAATGGAGGCCTTTGAGACTCTTTTCTCAGGTGGAAATGGAGGCCTTCTGACCCCTATGCCAGCTAGAAGGATGTCATCCTACATCAACTTCTATGATCAAGTTTGATTTAATTAATTATAGTTTCCATTTTCGTGTTATAGTTTTACATAGCCTTTTGTAAACTCTGGAAGTTAGGCTTTACTTTGAGTTTTGCCGTTTAATTTTGAGTTATCCTCTTGTATGCACAATTCTTGCATTTTAGATGTTTGTATATTCGATACAATTTGATTTACTGATAAAAGTAAAGTTTCTCCAATTGGCTATGTATATTCAATACAATTTTATTTACCAATAAAAGTAAAGTTTCTCCAATTGGCTAAGGGCAATGGTTGCATTTTTATACTATTAAATTAAACTAGCCGAAACAATATTTGTCTTAGGTCATGCCACTTCTTCTACTAAATTTAAAGAAGCTTATTCACAAAAGTCATGTACTCTTTCATCGAGTCTGATCAGAGATCACAGAAAAGATGTGTCTAAAACAAACTAGCTTATCCTCCATATGGGGTGGTTTGAATAAATACACATTTGGGTATGAATAGACAAGGGCATACATCTATTGTTGTGGCTCCAATTGATTGTTCAAGTTTGCACATTGCTGTTATCCATTTTGCCTTTGGATAATTCTCTTCAATTAGTCATGTCAAATTCAAATAAAAGAACGCTATATTGTATTGTTGTTAGTTGAAGGTTAAAAAAAACAACCTAATTATATGTCTTATACTTGTCAATAATCCATATATATATGTATTTGGGTTAGCAAATAATTTCATTTGTAGAAGGAAGATGTACAACTGCAATAGTGGCTAGGGGTATGGATTAAAAAAAAAAAGAAGCGAAAAACAAAAAAGAAAAAAAGGGGTAAAAAAAAAACTCTGTACCAAGACAAGAGTAAGAGAAACGGCTAAGCAAATTACAAAAAGAAACTGCAGTAAGCTGCTTCTATTGACATTGTAAGTTCACATATGGTCTATACTAAACTAGTCGATATGTCTTGTAGGGTGGTTCATGTGTTGAAAGTTAAGTGGTCTAATTACAGTTGTGCCCCTCGGTTAGCCCCAACAAAAGAAAAAGGTATGTTAAAAGCTTCCGTTTCTTAAATTTGACTCCAAATTTGGCTGATGCATGTTTGATACAATTGTTATTACGGCTATTCTTGTTTGAGTGTTTATAATTCTCTTACCGATGCAGGTGGAATGGAACTATTGTTGTTAAAAGCACTTCTTAATAGTATCTCCCAGTATTTTCTCCTGTCTTCTCAAGAAAACATAAACTCAGAACCAGCACAAAGATATTACAAGAAAGCAGAGGATATATTGAAGTTGCTGAAACCAATTCTTGATGCCATTTTGGGATCTCAATTAGCTTCTAATGAAGTTCTTAATAAATATTTTGAAGAGCTTGGTCATTCTGTTGCAGAACTGAGGGAGCTCTTTGAGAGTTGGCAACCAATGATGAGTAAAGTTTATTTTGTAAGTATTGTTGCCTTCATGGTTTTCATAGTTGATTGGCATGTGCTTCTTTCCTTTGGATTTTATAGGCATTACAACACTGATGATCTTGCTCTGTTTTCCTTTTGCTCTGTAATGGACACTCGCAGTTAACTTCTCTTCAGGAATCAGTGGTTCTTCCTGTTTTTATTTCTGTTTATGTTGTTATTTACAGTATTCATGTGTTCTCTGTTGATTAGTTCTGCCACCTGTCTTGCAATAAAAATTAATATATAGTGATTCGGGATTGTCTTATTCTAATTTCCCGTACAGATATGGACTCAAATAGCATTGCGTTACGTATCCTGGACCTTCAGCATTTGAAACTGAAGCTGTTGATAGAGTGACCACATTGTAAAAGTTGCTGAACTCAAATAGCATCGCCTTACATTTCCTCTCCTTTTTCTTGAGAAGTTGTTTGATTCTTGACTACATATTTCATTGCAACATATAGACACAAGACCAGCCAATTGTGCCTTGTAATTCATGATTCCATGCTGGGGCTTTCAAAGAGTTTGTCTGAAGCTGGTACAAATACAGAGAGTTCCTATGCCCTTGATGAGAGTGACATATTGGGATGTTTATGTATATTATTGCTTTCTCATCCTTAACAAACAGATGGAAGATAGCTTGAGTTTTGAATAGGCAGTTTCTATTCTTCCAAACCTCATAAGGTTAAGGAGGTTAATTAACAAAATATTTTTCACACTAATGTCATCTTGGTTGAGAAATTCTCTCTTTCTTTGCTTTTTGATACACAAATCATTTTCCTTGGGTTACATTTGTAATTTTGTATATTACAGGATCTTAGAGATTGACTTATTTTTATGGTGATTTCTGAAGGTCATTCAAGTAGAAGAAATCATGTTGAGAATTCAGAGTTCTGGCATTGACATTTTGCAGTCTCTCCAATATAATAATCAGGAACTTCCTGACGAACTGAGTTCTGCATCTCTTGTGGTAATGGAGATTGGAATTTTTTGATTCGTAATCTCAGCTATCCTTTCCCATAAGTATCAGATTAACATGATGTGTAGTTATGCGTCTATCTTTGGATATATGTGCTATTTAATGCCTTATAGATGCATTTAAATCAGAAAAATGTGATATTATATATAAAGTTTACTAGATGGCAATTTAGGTGGATATGCTAAGCTCCTTGTTATTGCGGTCCATTGCAGCACTTTGTGCAGAAGATCAATCATATTGGAGATGGGAAAACATCATCCTTCATTAGAGAGACTGCAAGGGATATAGTTGATGGTGCTGAACTGAGTTCAGAAACCCTTGTAAAAGTCGCTGAAAGCTTGAGTTTGAAGTCGAACTATGAAATTCTGATTGAAGCCGTAGCCCTTGAAAAGTTGAAGGAGAATGCTGAGCAAGCTGAGAAGACGGATGAAGCAGAGGAGATTGATCATTTGATTGCTCTTGTTACAAGCATGCATGATCGTCTCATCATGATAAAACAGTCTAGAAGCTCCAGCCGCATCCCGATACCTGCTGATTTTTGCTGTCCCTTATCTCTTGAGCTGATGACAGATCCAGTCATTGTGGCATCAGGTCAAACATATGAGCGAGCTTTCATCAAGCAATGGCTTGAAGTTGGTCTTACTGTCTGTCCTAAGACACGGCAAATATTGGCTCACACGAATTTGATACCTAACTATACTGTAAAAGCACTCGTCGCTAATTGGTGTGAATCAAACAATGTGCAATTGCCCGATCCCACGAAACCAATGAGCTTAAACCAGCCATCCCCCCTACTTGTGCGATCTGAATCTCGTACACTTAATGATCTGAACTTCAGAAGCAACTGGCTGATGTCGCCTGAGACAGCTCATCACACAGGTTCACCTGCTAGGAATTTAACTGTATCCACTGGTGTCCGTAGGGAGGGAGCTTCTTCTTTGCATCCCCGTTCTACCTCTGATGGCTCCATGTCAAGCGTCTCTGGGAATGGCTATGGTTTGGATATTGGGAGATTATCACTAGAAACTTCTGAAGAAAACATAGCTAACCTGGAAGAAAGGATCAGGGATTCACTTGGCCAAACCTCGGCTTCGCCAGCCCGAAAAGAAGCTTCCAATGCACTAGTTGCTGATGAGCTGGTGTCAACAAGTCACAAGAGAGCAGCTTCGGCTTCCAGTGGATATGCCACTGCAAATCCTCCTTTGGGAGCATCTGGAGATAGAAATGGCAATTGGCAAGCTCAGACATATATGAAAGGCCATAGTAGAGATGTTTCCAGTGAGTCCAAATCTGATGCAATAGATTCTGCTAGCATGTCTGCTCGACCAAGAGAACCTGAATTTCCTACACGGCTGGTTGAAGCAAGATCTAGAAATCAGATGACGTGGCGTCGACCGTCGGATAGATTTGTCCCAAGGATAGTTCCTTCTCCGGCTGTTGAGTCTAGAAATGATCTCTCTGGAATTGAATCCCAAGTCAGAAAGCTTGTTGAGGATTTGAAAAGTGATTCACTTGAGACACAAAGGGAGGCGACTATTGAACTTCGTGTCCTTGCCAGGCATGACATGGATAATCGTGTAGTAATAGCAAACTGTGGGGCTATTAGTTTGTTGGTTGGTTTGCTCCGTTCGTCTGACACGAGAATTCAAGAAAATGCTGTTACAGCCCTTCTTAACTTATCTATCAATGATAACAACAAAATTGCAATTGCTAATGCTGATTCTGTTGAACCTTTAATTCATGTCCTGAAGTCTGGGACTCCTGAGGCCAAGGAGAACTCGGCTGCAACTCTCTTTAGTCTCTCTGTCATTGAGGAGAACAAAATAAAAATAGGAAGGTCAGGTGCAATTGGACCTCTTGTTGACTTGCTAGGAAATGGTTCTCCAAGGGGGAAAAAGGATGCAGCGACAGCCTTGTTTAATTTATCAATATTTCATGAGAATAAGGCTCGGATTGTGCAAGCTGGTGCTGTGAAATACCTGGTGGATTTAATGGACCCAGCAGCTGGCATGGTTGATAAGGCAGTTGCAGTCTTGGCGAATCTTGCAACAATCCAAGAGGGAAGGGCTGAAATTGGTCAGCAGGGCGGTATTCCTGTTTTGGTTGAGGTTGTTGAATTAGGTTCTGCAAGAGGAAAGGAAAATGCAGCAGCTGCTCTTTTGCAGCTCTGTACCAACAGCAATAAACATTGTAGTATGGTCCTTCAGGAAGGAGCAGTCCCCCCATTAGTAGCACTGTCACAGTCAGGCACCCCGAGGGCCAAAGAGAAGGTTAGTGATCCAATGCATGTAGCAATTGCTCTTACCATTCGTCTTTTGAACATTAATGTAGTGATTTTTTTCCCCGTGTTTCAGGCACAGTCTTTACTAAGTTACTTCAGGAATCAGAGACATGGTAATGCTCCTCGGGGTTGATCATTCAGTATGCTGGATCTCCATTGCTGTTAAAGGTTTGTTTGAGGCAGTTTGTAGGTGTAGTGTGTGTAAATTGATGCAATTAATGCATGGGAAGTTTATGTATTTAAAATTCTGTCATGATTTATAGAGATGTCATCCAGTTCTTCATCAGATGTGAATTGTAGGGAAATTATACACGTAAGTTTAGTTTTCGCGGTGAGTCTGAAGAAGCTCGAGACAGATAAACAAACTTTATCTATCGATGTGGAGGCATGTTTCATTGTTTTGTATAACCACTTGTAGATACATTCTGTTTTTTATTTTTATTTTTTTTGTATTTTTTTTCCTTCCTCTCCCTATTTGGTCCGTTAAGCCAAATTTCTTAGTAATTATTTAACAAAAACATAATGGTTCTTATTTTGCATATTGAACTTGATGGAATGTGTAATTAGTAAAGTTCCACTCTTAGTGCTTACAAGAAGATATTGCTTAAGAGACCAAACGGACTTGGTGAAACTTTTACCTGATTAGTTCTTTCCTAGTTTTATATATGTTAATATCGGCCTATATTTATTTATTTATTTTTAATTAGAATTCAAGCTGCCTAAAGGATGCAGCTGACTTTTCCTTTCCTGATTTGTTAGCAAAACCAATGTAGCAATTGCATAGGAGATTCCAACACTATATCGAGTACGTTACATTTTCTCGAAATTCTACTGCGTTACCAATCTAGATAGCCTTTGGAAATGACGTAGAACACTTATTAATTAGGACCAAGATGTGAAATATTAAACGATTAATTAGTTCGTTCATGCTATAAATATGATGTGTTGCTGATGTCAGTAGTATAACCTATTTATGCACTCTGTCTTTTCAACTATGTTGAGCTTGTCGATAAAAAGAAAAAAGAGAAATGATAAAGAGACCGGGGACGGTTACAAAATTAGAGGTGCCGAATTATGCAGACCTAGGATTCTATCTAAGACTACAAATGAGTTGAGTTATTTGCGAGTTATTTGCAAGTTACTTGAGTTTGATTAGTAAACGAGTCAAGCTCGAGCTCAAAATAAAGCTCGTTTATCTAAATAAATTAAACTTAAGTTTTAGCTCAAGCTCGTAAGTATACTCACTTAGGCTTTTGAGTAGATTTGTTTAGGTTTGTGAATATGTTTATCAGTTTTATGTATATTATAAATATTATATTTTTTTAAAATTTAAATATAATATATATAAATATATAATATATTATAGAATACTATATAATATAAATCTATTCTTTATTTACTATCATTAATTTATTTATTTCTTAATTTTGTAAGTTTAGGCTCGTTAAAAGGCTCAAAATCGGTTCATTTAAAACTCGGTTTGAGCTTGATTAGTAAATGAGTTGAGTTTGAGTTCAAGATAAAACTTGTTTATTTAGACAAGTGGAGCTTAAGCCTTAATTTCATGCTCGATAAAAAGTTTAGTTAAAGCTTAATAATTTTTAAGTAAGTTGAGGCTTGACTTGTTTACAACCTTAATTCTATCTCATATGCATTGTTTGTTGCAGTAAAAATCATTGACATGAATATTATATTCATTTTGGCTTCATTTTCACAATAATCTCGCGATCTCTATCGTTTCTTGAAAAGCAATTTGTTGAGCTCATTAGACAAGCACATCACATGATAGTACTAAATGTAAAACAAGTATAGTCCATTCACTTTGCTTGCTAGCAATTCCTTTTCTCCCTTTTTTCTTATAAAAGAACCAGCATTTTAAGTTCATTTGTAATTTTATGAGAAATCCTTATCACAAAATATATTAAATAGCCATTTAATACAATAATGTTTTTTTCCTCCCAAAATTCCCTAAATAAGATTAGTAAGTGATAACATGATATCAATTTATACATCATTATTGCTTTATTCTAGTTCTTAGTAATACAATTGCATGACAACTTTATTATAGAGGTATGCAAATGGATTTTAGCTTATAAGCCAACTTGTTTAATACACTTAAAATCGGGTGAGGACAAAATGTTTTTAGTCTGTTTAAAAAAGGGCCAAATGACTCTAACCTGTTTAGCCCTTGGGACGAAGTAAGCTGGTTTGGATTGGTCCATTTAGCTCGTTTGCATTTTTGGTTTGCAAGTCGGCTTATTTAATCCGTTTAAATAATGGGTTAGGATCGAATGTTTTTTCCTTATTTAAAAAGCGAAACAAATAAGCTTGGTTAGTTTAACTCGTAGGCCAAAGTGAATTGAGTATGGTTAGCCCATTAATCCCACTTGTATATCTCTATTTTATTCTACTTAACAAAGTGAACTAGGTTGTAGCTTTTAAGAAGTTACTTGACTTTAAGATTAGTTATTGTAGAGGGCTAAATTTGATTCATGAGCTTTAAGCTTAATAACAAAATGAATTTGATTCTTATGTTAAGGTGACAGCGCTCGAAAAGTTAAGCCCATAAGAACTTGGGATGATTAAGGGAGATTTAGCATGGTGGGCTTAAAGTAGGGCTCGTTGGATTAGTCCGCTCGATTCAAACTTTCTTGATTTAACTCATATTAAAAGACAATAAAGTATTTTATTTGGGCCTAAACTCATGAAAAAAGCTTATTTGAGATCTATTTATAAAAGACTTTAATTCTAGCAATTGATCAATTTCATGATCTAATGGATCGAATTCACTTATCCTTTTATAAATCCCCCCTTCACTTCCTCATTTGGATAAGAGACAAAATTTCGATTAATGTTGTTATTCTATCAGAATCCTATTTCAAGGATCAAATACTTAAACGTTTCAAGAATACTACCTTGTTCTTCATTCATTATGGAGTTTGATGCCATTCCTTCACATGTTACCTTACATGTTAGAGTTTATCAAGACTGCCTACTCCTTTTCCTTACCTTAGCTCACTTACTCATCCTATACGTATAAATCAAGTTATTTCCTTAATCATGTATAGCAATCTGACACACAGTACACACATGACCCTTACAATTTGAACCCACACAATTACTATCCCCACTTGCTTGGATTGCAAAAATGCTTCAATACATGCAACATACTTATAGCAAAATTTACTTTGTACCACCACTAAAACCATCACCTTTATGCCGCCACCATAAATACTAGGGTTGAAACACACCCTAAAAAAACCTTACTTAAGATTGAATTCAATTCCAATATTAAAATTAATCTCATCTAAGATTGGAATTAAGACTTTATGGTAAAAGTTCTTGAAGTTTCGTCATGCAAAATATAGTGAAGAATTGATGTCTAGGTGCTTAGGAAACTATGAATTGCTACATGTTGACAGTGTTTTTTCCTTAAGCTGGGCTTTGGGGCTTACCGGTATCTACAACCGGAAGACACAAATAAAGCGGGTGTTGTAGTTTCTTTTGACGTAACTATTCTAATATTTAAATTAGTTACAGGTAAGGAGAGTTGATAATCATTGAGTTGAGAGAGAATGTACCATTGTTGCTTAACTGAGATAATTCACATGGGACATTTATATATAATTCGGCTAGACTTCCATTTTGGCTTGTCATGGTCCTTTTTGGATGGCTCCTATCAATTCCTTAGATATGGGTTGATATATCTTCTAATAGCTAGTAGGACATGATTGTCTCGAGTCACCCCCAACCATACATTTTGCACTTTTCATTAATTGTGTCGTAGGTTCTATAACATCTCATTAAATATCATGCCGTACAGCCAATCTCGGACATGTGATTTGCTGAGGCGCGAGTCGGCAATGAGGCTCGACATTTCAGAGTTCTCCCTTAGTCAAGCCTCGTTGAGCGGATGTGCTTGGTCATGTAGGACCTTGAGCATATTTGAAATTGACTATCAACACTACACCAGTGGACAAAGGAAAACATAGAAAACAAAAGACTAAGGGGAAGGCTTCAATTGGCAGCACATGTACATCCTAAGCATGTGGTGGTTCATATTCTTCTAAAACATGTTAGAACTACACATGTCAAATGGGGAGTGGTGAATAAGAAAAATTTTGCTCACTTCCAATTAGTTGGTGAGTGTATTCTCTTTTATGCTTAAAAGAGATGATAAAATGTGAGCTATTGGATGAGACAAGCGGAGGGATACATCCATTAGTCATGGCATGGACATTCATCAATTCCCATCCAATCAAGGAGACTAGTCACCTATTCACGTGGCATCTCCTTGCATGTGGTTTTCCAACTTATGTACTTGAAACAAGGTTTGGAAAAAAACAAGCCATTCTCTCCTACGCTTACGACGTTGGTGCCATTATTAAAAATGCTTGGATCAAATGGGCCTTATTTGATATTCTTTTATCCAATCTTATCTTACTAAATCCATTTTTAGGTTTCTAAGAGCACCTTGATTTTTCAATTAATTCTTACTCCAAAAGCATAATTAATCGATTCACCAGGAGGATCTTAATATTTTGATTAATTCAAATATTTCACTTTAAAATGCTACAACATGGGTTTCCCTTGTGTCTTCCATTTTTCACTCAAATCATTAAACTTTTCATCATTATTATATATTGTCAATGCACAAAGTGTATATCCATCTCAAGTGAGCTGATGATGCTTAAATGCCGTATTCCTAAAATAGCAGATCGTGCACAATAACTCATTGACTCAGGTTTCCTCTTGGCTGTCTTTCTTGAATGCAGTTCATCTGCCAATGAGTATCGAATTTGATTAACACACATGATGATATGAAGCTCATACCCCTCTAGGCACTCACTCGACCATGGACTTTCTAAGGTTAACATAACATCCACGAATCCTTAGAGCACACATGATACCAATTAATCTCATAGTATCTTATTAAGAATTAATACCACTGCCGACAGAAAGAAAAACACATTGTAAATAACATACATATATTTAACAATTAAACTCTCAATCAAATTTTTGTCTGGTGTCTCACCAGCATGTGCATTAACTAGAAAAAAAAAAAAAAAAAAAAGGAAAGATCAATTAGTCTCATCACGATTTGGTAGATATGGGGGATATGACTCTAGCTTTGCCCTATTGAGGATGGGCATGGTTGAATGTATTTACCACCTTCACGTTTTCACTAGACAAGAAAGAGAGACATATTTTGTGTATTTTGAAAAACTAAGGTTCTGGATGTCTGTGCTACAAATGTTCCTCCGTTGTCCATATAAAACCACACAAACGTTCTGTACATAAAAGTCATGATAATCATATTTTAGTGCAGCAATTGCTTTGACTAGCGATGATAGGACTTCTGTGGAAGAGAGTTTGTCCTTCTTTGATGGAGTTATCACCATTTCTTCTCTCAATTATGCTACAAGGTCTTTCACACTTTCTAAAGCTCCTTCGATTAGGAGGACATATATCAGAAACACCATGTCAATTAAAGAGAACTTTTCCACCATCAGTTTCCCATCTCATTATACCCTTGCCTGTATACTTTTTATCTTCCGCTGTGAGAGCTAGTCCTATACAATATCATTGGACGTATCCAATCAAAAGGTATTTGTAGACATCAAAACCGTACGTGCACACTTGATGTCACATCGAGGGATCGATTGTAGAGCGGTATCTAGCAGATGATGGCATGAACTTGGTGTTTTGGCCAATAATATTTAGGGTGCAACACCTAGTCGGGCTGCATCTTACAGGATAGCCTTGGGAGTTTTAAGTCTCAGTTTGACAAAATGCAGCAGCAAGTTGAAGCGCTAAAAAGCGCTTCTTATACAGAATAAAGGAAAATGTGGTAGCTGCAATGTAGTTTAGCAAGGAGCATAGAGCATGGACATCCATCAGAAAAAGCTTTAACCTTCAATGTTGAGAGAAAAAAAGGCAATGTGAATATTATGAGTGGCTGCATCAGAGGTTGTAAGCGGAAACGAACTAGGACCATGGCCTTTGAAGATTACTGTGAATTTGTGTTGGTGCACCAGGTGCATGGCTATTAAACTTGAAATGTCTACATTTCTTTTTTAAACTTCTATTATGAATAACACTAATTTATATTTACTAATTATATAGGTTGCATTTTTTTTTTTGGCCATGAATTATATGTTGGTTGCATTAGATAAAGGAAGTGGAACATGAAATATATAATTGCTTCGTACTATAAGCATGAATATGCGCAAACATAAATTGAAGTAGTTTTTTCAAATGAAGTAACAAAGATAGTATATTAATGGGGGTGGGTGGGGGGGTGGGTGTGTGTGGGGTTACTTTTAGGGGTCTGAGCTCAAAGCTTTTGTTTTCATTAAGATAAAGCTCTTATTACTTTTACTATTCCAAAATAATGAATTAATTTTCCAGGGGTTGGATTTCAAAGATTTTTACCACTTAGTTGTGTAGGTAAGAGGTAAAAATGTTGAGAGTGTCTTGACAGTTTTTTTTTTTTTTTAATAAATGATGCTCAATCAATGAATTAATAAGGTGTATTTCGATATGTACCTTCATATATATATATATATAAGATGATGTTGAAAGGCGTACACCCAATATATGCCTTTTAGTAATTAAATTAGAAAAAAATGAAGGTGCATAATTTGTATATAAGGATACAACTGAAGTGGGTTTAGAATATGTTTTGTGAAATCCTAACTCGTCTTTATAGAGTTTAATATTTTTCAAAACCCTATAAAAATCCTATAAGGTTTTACCCCCTATTTCCAAAACCCGACTTTATAGGATTCTTGACTTTATAGGAGCAGGTTTTTATAGGATTCAAAAGACTCTATAAGAATAGGTTGTTATAAGGTTTATATGAGATTAAATAAAGAATAAAATGAAATAAATTGAGTAAGATTAAGATCATATTTACTAACTTATAAAATAATAAAAATTAAGAATTAAATATGTTGAACAATATAAAAGTTATATAAGATATGTATATTGTATAAGTTAAGAGTAAATATTTTTATTAATACATATTTTTTTTAATTGGATTAGGTTTTTCATTGAGTTTTTTAATAATTTCAAAAGCCAATTGTATTATCAGATTCGATAAGTTAGGATACCCTTTAACGACCTATCCTATTGCATTCTTATTGGTATATGCCTTTGCTACTCCTTTAGGTAATAAATTTTGCATGAGCCCTTTTCTAATAGTATTTTTTTCTTTCTTCAAAAACACCATTGAGATGTGAAACCATGTTTAGATGACACAAACGATGTTCAAGCATTCCGAGAAACCCCAAAAAAACTTTAGGATGCTAAAAGCATATCATAACCTATTAAGCTATCTATAATCTTAAGGACTCTATTTTGAGTATCTAGATGTCATATTTTAAGTAACTCTCATATTTAGGAACTTTTTGCTTTATTCCTTAGTTCCTACGTAAAATTTCTTTAATAATATTTTTGCATTACTTTATGAGATCTATAGGTAAAAAATTTAACACTTAATAGGAAAAAAAAAAAAAAGGAAAAGGAAAAATTGGGTCCATCGCAAAGGACCCCACCATTGCACAAGAAACTTGAAAAGGGTTCTTCCTACTTCTTGGAAGTTGGGTTAAGGACTCAACGATGAGGATGGCCTTAGGGCCATGCTTCAAGGAGTAAAACTAGGAAAACGCTCCGATTTGTAAAATGTTCAAAGGCCATTCTCAATATTGAGACCTAGACCCAACTTTCAGGCAATGATGGGGTTTCTTAAGTAACATTTAATTTATTAACTGTGGAAATATAAAGTGATGTAAAAATATTATTAAGAAACTCTTGTAAAGGAGTCTAGAGATAAAAATGAATAGAGACTAGATATAAGAGTTTCTTGAAATGAGGAAGTCTTTAGTCCTCTCAAGAGCTAATCTCTAGTAAGTAGATATTAAATATAAGAGTTCCATAAAATGAGGAAGTCTTTAGCCTTTGTCAAGAGCTAATTTTTGGTGCAGTGGCTTCTCATTTTCAAGGCAATGCTTCTCTAATGGGATACATGCGAATGAAGAACAACATATATATGATGCCAACTATAAATGCATCGAGAAAACTTTCTTTTTCTTTTTTTCCCCTACGTAAATTTGATACCGCTCATTTGCTCGGATTTAACGGAAATTTAATCTTCGATGGTGACGCCGACATTCACTGGCAAAACGTAAAATCTGCATATTTATCCGTGTGACAACAAAGGAAGTTGAGGAATAAATTAAAGACATCGTGCCTATATGTTCAACATAGATACAATCTTGAGATTGGGCTACGATGGAGCTAAAGCCTTGGCAGCGGATTTAGTAGCAAAATGAGGCCCTTTAATAATTATTATTATTAAAATGAAGCTATTTCAAAACTTATTATATAAATAGGGTAGCGAAGGCACATTCTTAGTGCGAGGAACGACTCATATGAAGGTACGGTATGCACCTTTGTAGAAAATATATCGAAGGCAAATTTCATGTGTGCGCCTTCGCTTCTGTAAATTTTATAATAAAATACAATACAATACAATACAATCAAAGACGTATGCTGTAAGTGGACGCTTTTAGCTTTATAATCTAAACTGAAAGTGGAAACAATGTATGCACTTTCTGTTAAAATGCATCTTAAAGGATGGTGCATATGTATATACGCTCTCAGTACTAAAACTTGCAAAATACAACACACATCAATACGCATACTCGTACCAACAAAAGGGAAAAAAAAAACAAGGAAAAAGAAGAAGAAGAACGCATATGCATGTGGAAATGCTCTGTTAAAATTACTTTATGCGCTGGATAACATTTTGGCTAAAGTTAAATGGATCTCTCAGAGGTACATTCTTTTTCTTAAGATGAAGAAACTAAATAACCCTTTTAGAGCTCCAGGAAGATAAAACAAAGGAAAGTACTTCAAAAAGAAACAAGGAACTGAAATTGGAAAAAAAAAATTAAAATTAAATCGTGTAACTGATGATCAAAACCGAAGTACATGAATATTGTATCATAAATTGGAATAGATGATAGGCTTTACATAATATACCAAAAAATTAATTGCATCTTTCGTTTATTTTTTCATCATACATAGGATATCAAAGACCATACATAGAAAACGGATCACAAGAGGATTCTACATTTTCATAATTAAAAGAAAAAAGAAAAAAGATAGAATTAACTCTAGATGTAACCCTTCGTTTCTTTCTATTAAGTCCATAGTGCGATGGGCATGCACGTGAAATTAATTTTTTTAAGGGCACTTAGGCTTGCCCTTAGAGTTCTTCATGTCCCTATAGCAAGGGCACTCTGATTTGTTTCCATATGTTCCTGAAGGTACACAGCCGCATTTCTGGCAGCACAGACCACAGTACTTCAGGCACCTGTCTTGTACTCCAGCTTTCTTACATCTTTCAGCACATTTAGCATCGCAAGGACTCGGAGGACCTGCCCATAATTTTAAGGAAAAACACAGCAGATTAGGTCATAAGAAAGATTTCAGTAAACTTGGTCTTTGTTTGTCTTCCTAAGTTTATCATTTTAAGGATATCTCATAACAGACAATGCCAACAAGATATATATATATATATATATATATATATATATATATATATAGACACAAATGGGGCATGAAAGTTATATCTAGAGCGTACTTGTAGTTGGTGGTGGCAGGACACCATCGGCAATAGTTAGGAAAGATGAGCTGATAACAACAGAAACGAGTAGCAAACTGGCAAAAACTAGCTTCATATCGAGATGATGCGAAGTTGAACTTGCGTGGAGTGAGAGAGAGGAGGGATTAAGTAGAAGAAACTTGTTTATAGGTACTGGTGAATGACATGGGAGAGTTTGCATGAGTATTTATAGTGGCTCTTGAGGGTCTTAAGTTACTAGACAAGGGGTTGAGTATAGGTGACATGATGGACCCACTAGCATAAGTTTGAAAAAAAAAAATGAGAAAGGTAAAAATAGGATTGATTTATTGATTTGGTATGTTTAATACTATAGTAATCATAAATAGTTATAAATCCTCCTATATAGTAGTTTTTTTTTTTTTTAATATTTATCATGTTATATATCATCTCGATCAATTTTTTTTTCCTTGTCTTTTGTTAATATTATTATAGTCTAATGGCATAAATAATATTCTTTTGATAATATAAACTAGGTTTGATTTCATTAAAATTTAAAGCTGTAATATGAAAAATAATCTAACTCTTTTTTTTTTTTAAATAATTTTTCCGAGAGAAGCAGGGCGTATCTAAGGGTGGAATCCAGTTGGGATAAGAAATAATAATGATTACAGCTCTATACAGACTGTAAGGAGGTCTTAATTTAGGGGAAAGAACATGGAATATGGTCAGCTTTCTGGTCTTTATCTGTTGTGTTGACCAAGATTCTAGGGCGGTGCGAAGCTCACATTGCAACTTCGCTTCTGATCCAAGGTTATTGATGGCCAACTAGGGTAGGTTCAATTTCCAGATCCTTCCGTCCACCATAGGTTTTTTAATCCTAAGAAAAAGTTAGTGCATTTAAAAGTGGAAAGTTTGTTTATCTGATTTATTACTGTAACACTTACACTCGAAAGTTTATTTATGTTGGTTTGTGATCCCACATTCATTGACATTTTCCATTTATTTAACCATTGTGCAGGATTTATTAAGTTTTATAACAATATGCACATTGATATGTTTTATCAATTTAAGATGATTATAAATGATCAAATTTAATTTTTAAACCTTTTCAAATTTTTTCACCACCACAATTGCCATTACCGATATCACACTTCGCATATGCATTCATGTACACTACTAATGGTATGTTTGTTATTTTTCCTATGAATTTTTATCAAACCGAATCAAGAATTGCATTGAATTGTAAAATGTATATATCCATTCATGTAACACTACTAATGGTATGTTTGTTATTTTTCCTATGAGTTTTTATCAAACCAAATCGAGAATTGCATTGAATTGTAATATATATATATATATATATATATTCGGAGAGAGTTTAAACAGTTCGCAGTCCGATTAAAGAGTTAATTAAATTAAACGGCTTAAACTTGAACAAAATCACTTCTTATTAAGATATTAAAAAGGAGCTATTTATAAATATTTTATTTTTAAACCCTCTTGACATTTAAGATGAAAAGTCACAATGATATAATGTTATGTGATTTTAATTTTTAATATGAAATTAATATTTATTGAAAACGTCAATGACTATTATTATTATAAAAAAGAAAATGGTGTTTTCGAAAAATGATTTGAATCGAACCAAATTGCAATGAAATAGTTTACTTCAAAACCCTAACCATTTAAAATGGGGTCTGATTTGATTTGACCTTTAAGCTGAACCGAACTACACCACAAACATCCCTAATATTTCTTCAATTCTCATCATAATCTATCCCTTAACATGATGATTCCATCATAACAAGTCTATTTTACAATTCAGATTATGAAGATCCACTTATATTTGTTTTTCATAACACTTAGAAGAACAAGCTTTTTATATGTTTATCATTTTTCTTTTGTTTTTATTTTTAAATTTTATCTCTTATGGGAAATTTTACTATTTGTTTTTGGGATTCATTGTACCCACTAGCTATCTATTAAGAAAAAAAAACGATGATATCCATCATGAGATATATTAACTCTTAAAGAGATATACTTATCTATTCGATTAGACATTCATATCCTCAACTCTCTAGTTATCAATCTCCTTCTATAGATCAGTTTGATTAATGTAATTAGTTCTCTAAAGTGAAATTCATTTTTATTAGAATACGAAAGATCATATTTAAAGGGGTCATTGTTAATATCTACCTCAACTCTACCATTTTTTGCAACTTTATATTTAGAGTTTTGATTTGTTTAATTATATATCTAATTAAGGATTTAGTTATTAGCATCTATATTTTAATTATAGTTGTCAAAATCACGACTCAACCTACATTATTTTACGAGTTTACAATTTTAGGAGACTCTTTCGAGTTGATTTATACATAAAATTTTTTTCGTATAGAAACTTACGTTTTCAATTAAATTTATATATAAACTCGGTAGAAACTTATATTTTTGATCGAGTTTACTAATTCTACATATCTAAATTGAATATATTAAAAAATGAAAAATACAACTAGGTTTTTATAAGCTATTAACTATTAGGATATTATATCATCTTCTTTATCATATTTTAATTTTTTTCTCTTTCTCTCTCTCTTAATCTCTTATTTTACATTTATAGCTTTAATTTAGGTTTTAGATTTAATAGCAAAGATTATAAAAAAAAAAAACTATATACTTTGCTTTATACTATTAATAATTTAAAATGAATTGAAATGCTTGGTTCTCTTTAATTCATTGCTTAAAAGGGGGTGGGGGATGTGGTTTGGGAAATTTAGTTGTGACTTTATTTTTCATTCTTCTATACATGTTAAATTATACATTATTAGAATTTTTATATGAAAAATAACTCAATTTATTCACTTCTTTATTTTTATCATATATTTGAAGTTTGAAATAATTATTATAAGCATATCTATAGTTTTTTAAAGATATTTTATGTAGGTTATAGGAACTTATATTTCTACATTTTAATTTTACATTATGATTTTATCAACCATTTAACGATTCTAAGTAGAATCGCGAGGTTAACAACCTTACTTAGCTAACTCCAATTCATATTGTTGATTCAGTTAGTATAATCAGTTAATGGAACGGTTACTTATAGCCTTAAGAAGGATACGTAACCCTTGATAGATGGTTGTTGGCCACTCCTTACAAAATCGCAGATTGTGACTTACTTCAAAAAATATATGTTGCGAGACACACTGAAGGCTATGAATGGTTTCACATGGCTTTGGAGGGTTATACGAACCCCCTGAGACCATAGGTATCTACCTTATTTGTAAATCGTATTGACTAGACTAGCGATATAAATGGAGTTAATTAAGATATAAATGATAACAAGTAAATCTTTAATTGTATGTATAATTAGAAAATTAAAAACTTTAGGTGTATAATTATAAAAAATAATAAAGTTAGGTGTAAGTCATTATGTTACCCCAATTTAAAGCTATATTGTGAATACCATGATTTTGAATCTATGAATTTCCATGACTCTAATGAGCTAATTAATTAGATCTTAGAGAATTAAGGTCTTATTTGGATTTTTTTAAATTTTATTTGTATTTAGTTTATATTTTATTTGTATTTGTTTGAAACCTAGCGTTTAGAAAACTATTTTATTTGTATCTTTCATAATTTCAATAAAAATTGTGATTAGAGTATAAGAATTACGAATTGAAAATTCACGTATTTTTACAAGTACATATATATATATATATATATATATAATACATTTGGAAAAGGATGTTTGAGTCGTAATTAGTGTAAAACAAACAAAAAAAAGGGTAGACAAAAATTTTGGCAAAAAAGAGGGTAGACAAATTTTAACTTATAGAGATTGGTTAGGTATCTAACTTTTAATATATGGATATATATGTAATTATATTTCATCTTTTTGTGTTTTAACATGTAAGATGCTGTGATGGACGGATTCCCATCTCTAGATTGGTCGCAGTCCATTAACCCAAGCAACGCATGCGCAATTACATTTACAGACTTGACTCCTAATCTAACGAAATCAACGTAATTATCTTGCGCGACTTTAAAATTAATCGAAATAATTATAGAAAAGCAAGCAATTCCTCTACACGAGTTTTCATATTCACTTCTATCTTTTGAAGATAAGCTAAGGTTTCTCACCCAGTTAAAGAAATTGAAAGAAAATAATAAAAACGTAGAAAATATAGAGTAAAAAATTATCGAGTAAAAAGAATGGTCAAGGACGTAAAAGTTTCTCAGAACTATGATTTTCTTTATTCTCGATCTTGTACTTCAAAACAAATGAATGCATAAGAATATCTACAAAATGTATTAATGTAATGATCCAATTATGAAGATCTCGTTTGGTATTTTGATTACTTGATGCAAAGACATAAACAGGTTGAATAATGATGATACAGTCTTAAGTTTGGACTTAAACTCGATTTAAGATTTTAAAATTAATGTATATCCAAACTCGATTGAATCTAGACTTTTAAGTTTAGTCTTGACTTGAAGCAATGCTTAACAAATTTGAGCTTGATTGGATTTAATTTGTTTAGATTTGATATTTTTTAAAATATTTTTCTTTTAAGTAAAGTAACTTAGATTTATAGATTTAATTCGAATTCAACCATCATTTACACGGACTTGAACTTGGTTAGATTCAAAAGTTGGTTGAGTAAAATATACTAAATCTCAAGTTTGACTCGATAGACCATTTGAATAACTTTAATTTGTTATCTAATTGAATTTGAATAAACATCAAGTCAAATTAAAATAGTTTGAGAGTGTAAATTTGACTTATTTACGATGCATCTTGCTACCATGTACGAGCAAGGCGTAGATTTATTAAAGCCACTATCGAACAATCTGACTGTGGGCCAATTATAGCAGCTCTTATTTTCCAAGGCTTTTCTTGTTAAAACAGGAACTTCTTTCTTTTCTTATTTCAACTTCTTTGTACTTTCAACTAAGCCTACTTTCTTTAACAATGAAGTGTTGACCAAGATCGTATATGCACATGTACTCTGTATGGCAGTGCCATATTAAATTAGTTAAGTTGTCGCCGATCCCAACTTCCAAAAAGAAAACTTTATTTCATATTTATATATAAAATTACCTTTATTGAGCTTGAAGTTACTTCAGAGTGTAGTTGAGTTAGTTTTATATGTTACTTGTGAGTCCTCTTGGTCGCTCCTTCACAAATTAATAAAGCAGTCCTTGACAGTAATTTTGTCTTTGTTGGCCATGCTGTACTTCGCATCCCGAGCAATTTGCTTGCTTTAGAGGTAGTATTTTTTAGTGCCATTCATTAAAAAAGTTCAAATAGACAAGGAGGGGATGCAAGTGGATTTAAAGTGACGGATTATCCCTCTCTCTCCTCTTCTTCTTCTTCTTCTTCTTCCTTTTTTTTTTTTTTTCTTTTTTAACCAACCGGATATGTAATATTTTATGGAGAGATAAAGAGCCGATTTTGACTTATTATAGTAGAAGAATATTGGCAGACCCTAAGAATGAAATTTTACTCATAGTCGTATATGCAATTAATATCTACAAAACAATATTTTATTTAAAATCCCTAAATAACACTTATAGGGCTACTACCAAATTATAAAAGAACATATGTTTTATCTTTAATATTCTCTCACAAAAATAATCAAAATACCAAAGTTTAACATTTATCAACTTTCTGAGATTAGTCACTCCTTGCCATTTGGATCACACTAGCTATCGTATGTCCTATTCTCATAGTATAGGCTATATCCTAACTCATTCCAAGGGTTGACAACAACATCATCAACCTGAAATATTGGAATCCCAACAGGTTGAGACATGAAACTCCTTATGTAACCAATTATACCAAGTACAAATATATGCCACACCATATACGAGCTTGAACATTATTAAATACATCATATAAGGTCCATTCGGTTAGATTTATTAAGTGTGGTACATAACACAATTTTGGTGTTTCAAGATTTAGAGTAACCAAAATTTATCCAAACACACATAAAAAAGAAAAAAAAGAAAAGAGTACATATCATATGTGAAGGTTCATACAAACCCAACACTAATATCAAAATTTGTGGGAGATGGATTGAGTCCTTTCATTGACACCATAGCAATCTTCTTGTATAAAATTTCATTACTAGTATTAGTCATCAATCGTCCAGTCTACTTTACCTATCTACATTAGCATCCCATACTGTTGAAGCATCCTGTTTACAAATTCACATTAGTTCCTTGACATTAACGACTTGTTGAGCTACATATAATGGAATTAGTGGCAAACTACAAACCATATCACTCTAAGGTTAGGTCTCATACCTTTGATGGCATAAGTGACCAACTATAATTTGAGTTGATTCCTTTAATCAAATAAATTGGTTACTAGGGTTTTTATTAAACAAAATAAACAAGTTAAAAGATTTCATTGATTATCTATATATGTGCATTATTAAGGGAAACCACTACAGTTACCTCTTATACTACTTTGAGGGGAGTTTATTATTGGACCTTTTATTGATTTCTTATCAATAATCAAGTGATCAAGGAATTTCTTAAGTTAGGGGTTGGAGTAAGAAGAGATTACGAACCACAAAGTACAAGAAGAAAGGAGGAATAATAGTAGTAGATGGAGAGGTAGATAGCGGTAATAACATGAGGGTTAGGAAAAGGTAAGGGCTTGAGGTTTCTTTTGTGAGAAACTTAGATATCTATAAATGAAAGAAGAGAAAGATAACTATCTTTATTTGAAGGAAAAACTTGAAGGTAAAATGACCTTTACACAACTTTTTTTTAAGAAAGTTATTGGTTATTTTGAATATTAATCATGCTATTTAGCCATAAGGTATTAGTAAGAAAAATTATCTTGAATGTCTAAGATTGTGCAATCAATGGAGTTTTGCAACCATACAACCACTCTTCTATTACTTAAGAATCATTATGAATTCACTTATTGTAACTTACATGGCTCGATGAATTGCTAAAATGTGAAATTGATGTTTAGTAGTTGATATTGGAAGGTTGTAAGTATCTTAACTCTCTATAAGCACAAGTACTCTTAGCTTTATCATGTGTTGATTATTGTGAATGAGTTGATGTTTGGGTATATGAATGAATGCTTGATGAGTATGAGTTGGCTAGATATAGTTCTCATGTTCATACATGGTAAAAAACTTTAATAACTATTACCTCGTAATATTGCATTAGTGAATCCTATATAAAGGTTTTCTTCATCATGATTTCATTGTAATAGTCGTTGCTTGGTTTACATGTTATGTCACAACTTGGTTTATATGGAATATGTGCTCAGCATTTGCTCCATTGCATGTATATTGAATATATGCTCAATAATTGCTTAGTTGCACCCATAGAATAACATGGAAGGACTTAATGATCAATGTTCTATAAGCTTAGTTTTTGATAAGCAAAGTTTGCTTGGTTTAAGCGGCTAAGTTCTATAACATATGGATTGCATTAACTATACTTTAGTCACATGTTTTCAATCTTCAAGTTCACTTAATTTTAAATCTTTGGTAAGGTCACCAAATGACACTTGCTTAGCAATTATGATATTGCTATCGAAATATATCGCATGCATTAGCATGACATTCATCCATTGCATAAGTGTTTGATATTGTTTGATTGATTTGATGTTTATTTATATCCATTTGTATTATTATTTGGTATTTGCTCATTGTTTGTTTAGTTTTCATTATTTTCCTCAATTCAATCTATATTAAACATTATACCAATTCAATATAGACCTTCGACTATGAATAAAGGAAAACTGGTTTCTTAAAAGACTTTTTTTTTTTTGGAAAAATTAGAGTTGCCACCTGATTGGAGTCGGGAAAAATTTAAGCCAGAATCAATTTGATGGATTTATTCTAACTTAGCTACTAATCCATAAGAAAATGACTTTAAAAAGATGAATTTGAAAAACTAGAAATTTTGAGTTCATGGTCTAACTTATTAAACCCTAAATAAATATCGCTATAATCTTTTAAGATTAATTTTATTTTTCAAAATAACCCTTTTTAATATTAAAGAGTAATTCTAAGTTTTCAAATAAAATTAATTCTATTAACAAAAAAAAAAAAAAAAAAAAGACAATGAGAAGCTGAATTTATTAACAAAAGGGAAAATAAAAAAGTTTCCCTATTTTAAATCACCCTTTAATTACCTATAGATGACTACGTACTCACTATTTTAGATCAAACTTTCTGTAGTTCGTTGATCAAACTTTATTGTGTGTTATTTTTAAAAAATGGTCAAATATATGTTTTCAATTTGTTGTATTTTATTTTAAGAAAATTCTAATAAAAGGGCCCTAATTCTCGAGTGATTTATTTTTCTAAGTTCTACATAGTCCTTAATTTTGGAAAGGGTTTGTTAATCTTTTATTTTGAAAATGAGTTTCTTAAGTAAAGTAAAAAAAAACAAATATATATATATATATATATATATATATATAAATATATTTGACCGAAATACAATTTTATTTTTAGAAAAAAAGGTTCTTCATAAAAATGCAAAGATGAGAGGAAAGGAAAAATATTTAAAAAGACGGAACAAAAGAATAGAAAAAGAAAAGAAAAATTTTTTTTACTATTATTTTCTATTTTCTCTCTGCCATTACTTACTTTATGTTTCTTTTTAGTAAAGAAATAAATTTAAATAAAATAAGAGAAGTAAATGAATAAAAGAGAAAGAGAAGGGTTAGACCAAGAAGTTGGACGTGGGTTGGAGCTAGGTTTGGACTTGGTTTTTAGGTCGGGTTTGGAAGGGAACTAGTTGCCAAGAAGAAAAAGGAAGAGTAGTCGAAGAGGGTGGTTTAAGGGTGTTTCAATGGCTAAAACTTGTGGGAGAAAGTATTTTCATGACTTTTTCATTGATAATAGTGGGTCTAAGACTGATGCCTTGGCTATTGGCGACTGTTTAGGGGTGGTGTGAATTTGGGCCAACGGTAGCAGTGGTAGCTAGGCTGTGCAATGGTTGCTAGGGAAGAGTTGATGAGTGGGTTGGGGGATTTTAGGGGTATTGATGCTCGTGGTGTAGTTTGTTTGCTTCAACACTTTTTCTTCATAGTAGAAACAAGTTCCTAAGTCCCTTTTTATACTTATTGATGCTCAATTTTGCTTGGGAAAGTCTAAAACGTTATTAGTTCAAGATTTCAAAATAAATGGGTCCTTGATGAAATTGATTCAAAATTGAAGCGATTTGGATGAGAAAATGGTAAAAACGTATTCCCTATGTTCTGCTTCTTCTTAAAAACTTAATGTGGAGCTTTGAAAATCAATGACAAGGCAAGAATTAAGTTGGGTTTACTTAGACTAAAATCTATGCATTATAGGTTTTTTTGATTTTCAAATCCTTTTTTGACCCTCTAAATGATTGTACTTGGATGCAATTTAGGCATGAATTGAAAGTACTCCAAGTCTTCTTTTGATTCCCATATTTAATTCAACAAAATTTTGCAAAAAATATAAGTTTTATCGAGTCAAAAAGGCTTAGGTTGCACTGCACTTTCTGTTCTCTATTATGAACAACATAGAGGAGATGGAGCAATAGGTGCATAAAAAGTGGCATGCTGTTGTGTGCCTGCCTAGGTCAATTATTCAACCCTTAACTGTTAGGCTTTGAGCCTAGCAACAAACAATCCCCCTCTTTGTTCTACTCTTTTTGTTTTAAATAAATAAATAAATGAATGAATATAACACTAAACCTAATTCTAAGTTAAAATTAAATCTTACTTGGTTGGAGTCGAAATTAAATCACATACATATGTGCTAATTAATAAAGATAGCTAGCTATCTTAGGTTTGATCCACTGATGATTTTGGAGATGAGAGAAATAAATTGTTCTCTAAGAAAGAGAATCAAATGAAAGAATACGGGTATGTCCCTAAAAATAGGCTGAACCTTAAAGATACCGTCTTGGATGGATAGTAAAAAAAGAAAAAGCTGCTTTAGAGTGGGAAGAAATTTTCTAGAAAAGCAAGCAAGTCTTAAGTGACCATCTTGGATAGATGGTCTTTTCCAATCATCAAATACACCAACACAAGCATCATCTTGGATTGACGGATATTGGAAAATTTGTCACCATCTTGAATTGATGAATCTTTCAAAATTGAAAATATTTTGAATTGAAAACTTTATTATCATCTTGGATTGATGAGTATAGTAAAAACTTGAACACCATTTTGGATTGATGCATTTGGCACCATCTTGGACTAATGGGCTTAAGAAAAATTATCTCCATCTTGGATTGATGGGTGTAGCAAAAACTTGAACACCATCTTAGATTGATGGGTTTGAAAGTTTTAATACCATCTTGGATTGATGGGTTTAGCACTATTATGGATTGATGGATCTAAAAATTTAAATTACCATCTTAGATTGGTGGCTATTGAAAAATTGATTCCTTCTTAGATTGATGGATTTGAAAATTTATCGCCATCTTAGATTGATGGACTTGGAAGCTTATCACCTTCTTAGATTAATCGCTACTAAAAAAGTGATACCATCTTGGATTGATGGATTTGAAAAAAAATTCTCAACTGTACACTTTTCTTGACTTTAAGGGTTAATTACTAAGTCACTATGGTCATTTGACCTTGTTGATAAAAAGAGATCTTGGATTACATACTGAGGACTAGGTCACTTTTTGAACTTGGGTAAATATCACAAAACTGATAAAAATGGTTACTAGGATTGAGTGAGAAGAAGAAATTTACAAATGGGTGTAAGATTCATGTTAGGATAAGATTTAAAAAAAAAAATGTTTGAAAGAAACAAAATTAAGCGCTAAGGCTACACATAGCTAAAGAAAACCCATTTGGAATCAACTTAAAGAAAGCTTGTCCTTTTCTCTTTTCTTTTTCCCTTTTTTTTTTCTTTTCTCGCTTTTTTTTTTTCTCAAGATTTGCTAATAGGTTTAAGTTCTTTAGGAGTCTTAATGTCACCACATGAGTGTAGGCTTTTGACAACTTGCTCTTTTTCTAACCTTACTCAAATCAGATGACAATCTAGTTTTCAAGGGATCCTCTTTTCTTAGGCTGTTCTACTTTCTTTTTCGAGCTATTAAGCTTAGGGCAAGTGATCATTTGATGTCACTTAGGATAATCACAAGGGTAGTGACTCTTCTTGAAGACCTTTCAAATATCTTTTAGTCACAGGAATGATATCTCATAATTGATTAGTTTAGTCTAAAAGAACATCCTTACCTTCTCTCAGTTCAATTTCTCACTCTTTACTATAATTAAAAAAATTATGGTATGTTTTGCAAGTGATACACTTCAATTAATCTGTTAGGTCTTTTTTGGGTTATAATATAATATAGGCTTTGGTTCTCGATTTCAAAACGGATAATAATATATAGGCCTCCTTCTTTGAAAAGAGTTTATTTATTCATCCTGAGTTTATAAGTCAAGAACCTTATAAGTAAAACTAAAATTATGCTTGCTCCAATTTTAAATATAACTTTTACCAAAGATAAGTTATTTTTTTTAAAAAGTTCCTTTGAAAGGGTTAGAATTGTAGGTGGCACTTAGTCTACAAGAGGAGTAAATTTTGAGAATCTTGGTTTTTACCCTTGCTCTTTTAGATTTATGTTTTTTTTTTTTTTCAAGAGATGGGCCTTACTTTAGATTAGGCTTTTTGAGGTATATGCCCGTAATCATTTTCAGGTTTTAGGGCCTTGGATTTCATTGTCTTATTTTTAATTTTGTAGATTTCTTTTTTTGGATGGATTTTTCATTTTTTTTTTCAAATTTTCTCATTTTTCCTTTTGCCCGTTCTTTTCTTTTCTTTTCTTTTTTTTCTTCTTCATCACCAACACCAACGGCTCGTACTCACCTGCTGCTTCCTAATACCAAGTTGATCATCCCTTCTTTTAGTTTATGACTTAAGGTATGTGTATCTTGCATATAATGTTTAGAATGGAAGTCATTCTTTGTCTTAAAGGAAATAAGTAATTAGAAGTAATAATTATAGTTGAATTAAGGTGACTGAAGCAAGCACAAATTAACTTTAACCTTTTCTCCTTTTTTAATGACCTTAACCTCCAAATTACCCCATTAGGGGAGTGGTCTTTACTAAGGTTTAATTTTGAAAATACTCTATTTAAAGGCTCAATGAGGTTGATAAGGGATTTTGCATTTAAGATATTGAAAAACAAATGCCTAACGTCATTTTGATTCAAGTATCAAAATAGAAAATAGACCTCCTTCAAAGAACGAGTATGATAGCCTTATATAGTGTCACTCAACTCTCAAAGCATGTTTTGGGGTTAGTGTTTGAGATATGGTTTGTCTCTTTTCATTCTAAATTTTTTCAATTAGTGGGATTTTCCTTTGGTAAACTTCAATGGATTTAACATTTCCAGTTTGCTTTAGGATGCCCCAGTGAAAGGCAACTAAGAAGATAATATTATTCCAAATTATAGAGTCATGCAAAACATAGGTTTATTACATACTTTATTAAAAAGAACTTGAATCTTCTTTGCCCTTGCTTTAACTTTGCTCCATTTAAGAGCCTAATTATTTAAGATGATATGTGAGCTTGTCAAAAGGTATAGGTAGACTCATAAGATTTGGAGTTGTAGGTGATTTAGTTGAAATCCCTCGTGACTTAAAGAAGGATCAACTTCTTGAAGCTCTGGTTGAATAACCTTAGCATCAATCAAGTCTTGACTCTTGTTCCTCAACCTCCAACATTTTTTAATAAAGTGCCCCTTCTAATCCATATGATAGTCGCATTGCGCTTCTAGGTTAAAACTATATGATCTGTAATTTGGATTAGGAGCTTCACAGGCTAAGATCTTAGCCTCCTTTAAATGATGAAAGAGTTAGGTCATGGAGATCTTTAGTTGAGTAAATTGTCTTCTCCAAGCCTTTTAGGCTTGTTTTTTCTCACTCATCCTTAGCTGTTTTCTTTTTTGGCTACTTTCTTATTTAGGCTTACTGACGTTTGATCAGTATTGGACGTTATGTGTTGAAATCTTCTAAGTAAAAGGCCTATTGCCATTTCTAAGTCCGTAATACTCTTCTATAGTGTTGCCACGTTTTCTTCTAGATTTGAAAGTCTCTTTTTTAGACTTGAATCTTAAGACACTTGGAAATTGGTGATTATGGGAAATGGTATCTACAACTGTTGGGCCATTTGACAAAATCATTTTTTCCAAGGAGGTGATTTTATTATTAGCTATTTGAACTTAATTGGAAGAATCCTTACCTGTTAGTAATCTCTCTCTCTCTCTCTCTCTATTTTTTTTTTAAAAAGAAAAAGGACCAGCTTAACTTCTTATAAAGATAATTTTTACAAAAGTAGAGAAACAAAAAGAAAATTTACAAATTATTTTACAGGGGATGATAAAAAAAGAGAAGATGGCTTATACCAAAAATATACAAATGAGATATAATTACATGAGAAAATCCTAGGTTTATAGACTTAATTAATGGACTCTTTATAACCTCTTTATAAATCCACAAAAAATTAAAGTAAGAAACATTTCAAAATTTTATGATCAATTAAAGAAAAGTATTTACAATTTGTAGATATTTAAAAGATTACCTATAATACTTATAAGAAGTGTAATTGAAAGATAAGAATTATTTTACATAGGAAAATTTTATGAGGTACCTGATATTTATAAATAATTTCTAATTGGAAAATGTAGATACTAAGAAGAATGGGTAAATAAAACTAATGACAAGAGAAAGAAAAATCTAATGGAAAGGGAAAGACTGGTAAGGAGATCTATGAAAACTTAAGAAGACAAATATTTTTCATTTGTAAGACTTTACATAGATGAACATTTTTTTTTTTTAAGATTTATGAATTTGAGAAGGGGAGGTGATATAGACAAATTGCTAAGTATTTACAAATTTAAAAGCTGTGGGAGTCTATGAAAACCTTTTATAATCTATAGAGTAGTGAATTCTAAAATTTTACAAAGAGGGAAAAAGTTTATGAACTAAGTCCAATTCTTTTCATCTTAAAGTTACAAAGACTATTTACGAGGTTGAATTTTATAAATAATCTACAAGCAAAAGGAAATTATTTTACAATATATAGGGATACCTTTTGATTTGAAAAACAATGCAATTTTTATAAAGATAGTAATGATAGCGGATAAGATCATAAGCATGAGTAAACAAGCACAAATATTTTACATATAAATAAAGACAAAAAGATGAGGGCACGTAGATGCAAATGCAAAGGACCAGTGACTAAATAATAATGTGACAATATAAGGGTTTAGGGTTGGGACTTTATTGAAATTCCATTATTGTAATAAATTCAAAATTATAAGGAATTTCTATATTTATAGAAAGGTTTATAAACAAAAATACAAAATACAGGGAAATTTAAAATGGAAAAATCCTATACAAAGAACTAAATTACAATTGGTGGTATAAGGAAAGTGTATTATAGAAATTTTATGACATAGTAGAATTTCGATAGAGTTCCAAACTTTCGTTGGTAGTATGTGTTGAGACCCTAAAAGGAGCTTAGCAGGATTATCTAAAATTTCCATAACATGTGTGCACCTATAATATGAAAACCGCCTTGCAAGTCAGAGATTGTAAGACTCCAAATAATGAATCACTAAGATTACTGATTTTCAAGTAATTAATTTATTATAACATAACATAACATAACATATAAATATAAATAACTATAGATATCTGATATCTCGTAACTCCTTAGAACTGTAGAGAATTGGTATCCTCTATTAAATAATTAGACAGGATATACTAACATTATAAAAAAAATATGCAAGAAAAATTAAATTATAGTAAGTTCTAACGTATACATATTTTCTATAAAGGATGTTTATGTATCATCTAAAAAGCACTCAGCTACTTCTAATACTAATATACATATCTTCATCTCGCACTCGGCACTTGAGACTTATCCCAATCCCATCATAAGTAAACTTGTAAGAGAAACTAAGGGAGAATGAGCATAGAACAGCTTAGTGAGTTCGTCCCTCACCACTACTGTTCAAGCAAGTTATCACACATTATTATCACACATGTAAGCAAGCTATCTATATACAATATGAATGCAAGTGTGATGAATACTATGCTTACCCTCATAGGGCACCTTAGCTTATTCGCATGAGGTTGCCTAGGGGTATTACCCCTATAGGCAACACTCGACTATTACCCTAGTCGAGAAAAGAGTTCTGATCCAAGGCCCATCGGGCACAAACATGCGAGTCCTCTTGCAATCAAAATTATCCAAGGTCTTACGAGCACAATCAAGCGAGTCCTCTCGCTATCAATTGGAGATCCCATTCTAGCTTTACCTTAACATTAAAATATTATTTATGGCTCCATGAGCCCTTATAGAGATCATATGAAAATATGTTTAAGAATAGAAAAGTTTTTTCTAAAAACACTTTCCTCAAAATTTTTGCAAAGCTAGCACTTTCCATTCATACCTTTACCGAGTCATAGACATGCGATGAGTATAATTGGTTATTTTGGTCTAATACTAATATTTATCAATTTAAAAAGGTGATCACACAGACGATAGCAAACAAGCAAAGCAGTCATTCAGACATATAAGTAACAATAAGTAGCAAAACCTCATACAAGTAACACGTATAAGCAAGTAGCAGGTCATTAGAACTCCCTTATCTGGATTATTGCTCATTCTCTAAGTCTTTGGGGTTTCCAGAACTCAATATTGAATGCCTAAATCAAAATAGTGAAACTTATAAGTATTTTGAGAAGTTAGACTTCTTAGTTAACTAAGAGTCTATCGTAGTTTATCTACTTCCCTTAATATAACTTAAGTATAATGTGTATAAAGTTTACCATATTCAATGGGATTAATAGTAATTATTTTCTTATATTTGTAAGTTATGAGACTTTTTTTATGTATTTACTAACTTTTCACTCTAATTCCGATATTTACGAATTTATAGTTGTTTTTCTTCGTTTTTGGACTTACGTTCACACGGTGATGTCCGTTTTAGATGTTAAGACCCGTGTTTTATGATATAGACTAAACTTATTAAAATTTTAACTCATTGAAGCTTAATTATTCTCATTGCTTATGTTTATATCCTATTCTAGTATTTAATGATTTAATTAGCCATTAGATTCTTACACTTAGGGAATTTTACATTGGTATTACTAATTTATGTACTTAATTAAGTTTAATTCAATTTAGAAAGTGTATTAGGTTTTAAAGGATCTTCGACTCCTAAGTACATGTATACATATATATATATATATATTATATTCTTATGTAATTATAATTTATTATTTTTCAAGCTTATGCTTATGTCATCGCTTAAGTCATCAATTGCTTGTGTCATTGCTTATGTAATGGCTTATATAATCATTTGATGATATCATGACTTATGTAATCATTCATTACATATAAATATATATATTCTTATGTATGTATATCCTTATGTACTCATGTACACACTTTATACATATGCTATATACATACCTATACTTCTAACATACTAATATGTATACTTGTATACTTATACGTATACTAATACACATATCCATATACACATATGGTGACATACGTATTTTCGTATGCCTAAAATTCCTCTTAAGAAAGTTTTTCAAATTTCATCTTTTTGTGTTTTAAGGGTGTATTTAGCATGGTATAGGTATGTATAGTTAGTATATGTCTTAGTTTAGGTTATGTACATAATGAATACTTATGTACAAAGGTCTTTATACTTGTATTTCTCTAGTATGCCCTTATGTGCACATACCTCAAGACATATACACATGCATCTTCTTCCACTTTATAAAGATTCCTACTCTTCTACACATGTATATAGAGCTTCCACTTCTAACAACATATATACAGATATCATACCAACTTTCTATACTAACTCAGTTTACACAACTAACTACTACATAAAATAGATAATCAAATGATAACATACCTCTTTCTCCTTGATTTTTGTTACTAGAAAGTGTGAAAGTATCTAAGAAGATGTTTGGAATTTTGGAAGCAAATAGAATTACGGTTGGGAAAAGGAAGAAAAGAACTTAATTTTGTGTTGTTTTGTGTTTTGAAAATGAAAACAAATGGGGTCTAAAGTGGAGAAGTTGTGGACGGCAAAGAAATAGGGAAAATGAAGAAAAATCTAAAAGAAAAGAAAAGAAAAGAAATCATTAGAAGGAAGAGATATTTTCTAAAGTGAAAGTGACTTTTTGTTGACTTTTCTACATGTTAACTTAGTCAACCTTTTGACCTTGGTCAACATGAGTTGACTTGGTCAACTTTCCAAAAGTATATGCTATTTAGTATACATAATGTAGTAATTAAGGAAAATTAGGAGAAAAATTAAGGAAATGAAAGGAAATAAGTAGTAAATTGATTACTAGAAATAGATGATGAGATCTTCCATTAGGCATTTATATTCTATATACATCATTTGGTAAGTTACTTAGTATAATTATTATGAACAATGTCATTTAAGGTATTAATGTTTACTACATGCAACATAAGCTTTAACTGAATTCTTAACTCTGTGTAATACTAACCTAGTCATATACTTAGAAGATGAATATGATCTATGATGCGATATCTTAGTTTTTAAAGGATTACTTTAGTATTATAAATATTTGCGAATGATTGTAGGTTATTTTTAATCTTTTACTAATAATTTAGTATAATTCTAAGGTTATATTATCAATTCAAGTTTTAGGGTAAATTATGGTGAATTAGTGCTTTTATATTCTTAAAGTTATAGTTTTAGGGTCTTTATTACTTCTGAGTACAATTTCTAGTGTTTTTACACATTTAGGGTTTAATATATTCATACGCGATTAAGTCTTTGATTGTTATCTTAAGGTTTTGATGAGGTTCGAGGTTAACTTTTATAGTTCATATACTTGAGGTTTTAGGGTCTTCGTATGCGATTAGAGGTTCAATTAATAATTTAAGGTTTTTTTTTTCATATTTACTTTAAGTTTTGAATTGAGATTTTAATCGGTTTTAAATCTCACTGGCCCTATTAACTTCAGGAAATCATCTACAGTTTAAGAGTTTGATTCTATACTTAGAAAGCTAGATTTGTGGGGTTTACAGTATGCCCCATTACTATTTAGTCATCGATATAACCTTACATGTTTTCGGAGAAATGGTTCATTAGTTATATCAAAGATTAAGTGGGGTGGCCTAATTGATTTCGAGCAATTACTATACTATTACTTCTGGAGCTTACACAATAGCCTCCTACCTTAGGGTTCTAAAATGGCCTGGGTTTGACTGACTGTATCTACCTTGCATTTGTAATGCTATAAACAACCCCCCATATCCCAATGTACTGCATGTAAGAATTAGTTTAACAATGAAAATAGATTCTTTACAATAAAAGAATAAATTAGCATTGGTATTTCGAATAATAAATTTAATTTCGGAAGTTTTAAGTAGCTATCCCTCTTGACATATCTAGTAAAGTTGCTAAGCTATCGATCTTGAATTTTTGAGTTTCATTATTTTCCTTAATTCGATCTATATTAAACCTTATTTCCATTCAATATAGATCATTAACTAAGAATTAAGGAAAATTAGTTTACTTATAAATCATTTTTTTTTTTGAAAAATTAGAGTCGCCACCTGACCGAAGTTAGGAAAACGTTAAGCTCTAATCAATTGGGTAGAATGATTCTAAGTTAGCTACTGATCTACAAGAAAATCGCTTTAAAAAGATGATTTTGAAAAACCAGAAATTTTGAGTTTAGGGCTAACTTATTAAACCCTAAACGAGTACTACTATAACCTTTCGAGATTAATTTTATTTTTCAAAATAACCCATTTTAATATTAAAGAGTAATTCTAACTTTTCAAATAAAATTAATTCTGTTTACAAATAAAAGACAATAATAAGTTGAATTTATTTACAAAAGGGAAAATAAAAAAGTTTCCTTATTTTAAGTTGTCTCATAACTGCCTACAGATGTCTATTTATCTACTATTCAGGATTACACTTTCTGTAGTTAGTTGAGAAAACTTTAATGTGTGTTATTATTGAAAAATAGTCAAATGTATGTTTTCAATTTGTTTGATTACATTTTAGGAAAATTCTAATAAAAGTGGCCTAATTCTTGAGTAATTTATTATTGTAAGTCCTAAATAGTCCCTAATTTTGAAAAGGATTCATTAATCTTTTATTTTGAAAATCAGTTTCCTAAGTAAAGTAAAAAAAAAATATATATATATATAAATATATTTTACCAAAATACAATTTTATTTTAAGAAAAAAGATTCTTTAAAAAAATGCATAGATGAGAGGAAAGGAAAAATATCTAAAAGGAAGGAACAAAAGGATAGAAAAAGAAAAGAAAAGAAAAGAAAATTATTACTACTATTTTTTATTTTTTCTCTACCACTACTTACTTTTTTTTTTCTTTTTAGCAAAGAAATAGATTTAAATAAAATAAAAGAATTAAATGAATAAAAGAGAAAGAGAAGGGTTGGACCAAGAAGCTGGACACATGTTAGAGCCGGGTTTGAGAGGGAACTGGGTCGCCAAGAAGAAGAAGGAAGAACAGTCGAAGAGGGTGGTTTAAGGCGTTTCAAGGGCCAAAACTTATGGGAGAAAGCACTTTCATGACTTTTTCATTGATAATAGTAGGTGTAAGGGTGATGCCTTGATCATTGGTATCCGTTTAGGGTTGGTGCGAATTTGGGCCGACGGTGGTAGTGGGGGCTAGGTTGTATAACGATTACTGGGGAAGAGTTGATGAGTAGATTTGGGCTTTTTGGGGGTGTTGATGCTCGTAGTGTAGTTTGTTTGCTTCAACAACCACCAAAATTAGTGTATTTTAGAGAGAGAAATTGGGTTGAAACTTTAGAGAGAGAAAATGACATTTAAGCTTGAGTGGGAGTGATTTAATTGTTCTTTGTAGTAGAAACGAGTTCCTAAGTCCCTTTTTATACTTATTGATGCTTGATTTTGCTTGGAAAAGTCCAAAATGTTATTAATTCAAGATTTTGAAATAAATGGGTCTTTGATGAAATTGATGTGGTTTGGAAATGAATGACAAGGCAAGATTAAGCTAGGCTTACTCAGACCAAAATTTGTGCATTAAAGTTTTTTATTTTTTTTATTGTCGAATTCTTTTTTGATCCTCCGAAGGATTGTACTAGGGTGCAATTTGGGCATGAATTGAAAGTACTTCAAGTTTTCTTTTGATTCTCATATTTAATTTGACAAAATTTTACACAAAATTTAAGTTTTGATCGAGTCGAAAAGGCATGGGTTGCATTGCACTTTTTATCCTCTTGCAGTAAATAACATAGAGGAGATGGAGCAACAAGTACGTAGTCATGTGCCTCTGCCTACATGTGTACATTGGAAAAAAAAAAAAAAAAACAGAGGCATACACCCTCAACTGCTGGGCTTTAAGCCCAACAACAAACAATCTTTTTTTTTTTTAAATAAATAAATGAATATAACACTAAACCTAGTTTCAAGCTAAAATTAAATCCTAATTGGTTAGAGTTTAAATCACGTACACACACGCTAATAAATAGAAATAAATAAAATAATCTTGAAATCATGCCCAATTTAATGATTGCATGCACTTAGACCTCATTTGACACTAAAAATGAGATGACCTATTTCATATGACCCAATAACTCTAAAAACAACTTGAGACTTCTATTGTCCTAGAAATTCTATATTTCTAAAAAATTTATCTTCCTAAAAAGTTTTATTTTTTTGTATTTTTTATTTTTGAATTAAGACTTTTTCCCTTTATTTTAAAAAAAAAAACTCTAAAAATTACAAGAAATACAAAAATGGGATGTCTACACTTACTTAGCTTAAATATGAATTGGTGGAGGGTGGGGTTAGCTTGTCTAAATTTAGGTATGGAAGATTTAGGGGATTAACTTGTCTAACTTCAAGTATGGAAGATGGAACATGATGTAAAGAAACTTAAAGTTTGTGATAAGAACAAGTGTAACTAATAGAAAGGTTTTTTGTAATGGTCTCAAAGTAGTTCTAGAAGAAGATTGTTGTGTCACATTATACAAATTATAATGTAAGCATAAAAGGTGATTTGTTAATATATGGATTTAATGCATTATGACGTATGCTTTTACTATATAATATGTAATATATATACAATTTGTGGTTTTAGTTATATACTTAGAACTAGTTAAGCCATATCCTCATCTTAGGGATCGTATAGCTAAATCATCTTCTAGGCTTTAGGTTCTTAACGAAGTCCTAAGGAGGCAGGGTGCATTATATTTAAAATCTTAGAATTCTAAAACAGTAAATCATGTTTGTCTAAGTGTGATCATCTAATACGAACATCTAAAATCCTTTATCAACCAAGAAGTAACATAACCCGATCTATTCCAACCAAAACCTTTGGTTATAAATGATTATATGGACAATCCTGTAGACTTAATGGAAATAAGTTGTGAGGATAAAAAAGAGGACCCTAAGATCTTTACAAAGCTCAAGAAACTTGAGATATATGGAAAGATTTTCATGAAAAGAATGTTATGAATGGAAGAATTCTTGATTTTTGAGTTCATACATTCCATGTATAGCCATGCAATAAAGCAGAGGGGATGGAAAACATTTGCCACTCTTGAATAGCAATTTCATCCTAGGGATATAAGTAGTGTCTAGGCCATTGTTGTAGTAAGAGAGAAGTCCAAGCTTATGTCTCATCTTGGTGGCAATCAATATCATTATACTATACATTGAAAATACAATTTTTAAGAACCAAGATGTAGAAAACGAAGTTGCCTATGATAGCTTTGTGGAGGTCTTAGAGTTATCCCATGGTGCTTACCCAGAAAGCATTTTGCTTTAAGCATACATAAAGATCCTCCACGATCTTTGTAAGCCTCGCAAATTTCACATTTTAGAGTTAGAGTTAGAGCTGAATTTGAAGAACCAATAGATATTCCTTAAGCTCAATCAAATCGAAGAAATTAAAATCAACAAAATTTTAAATTAGAATGTTAGAACGAACTAGAAAACCCTAGAGATGAAATTTGAGAAAAAGAAAAAAACCCTAATTGGGTGGTGTGATTATAAATTAAAAATCCAAATTGAATAAAAGCCTCAAACCTCAAATCCTAGAGTTGCAAAACGTTAGATTAAACTCTAAACACATAGGAAACCCCAAATTAAAACATTTAATTTGAATTACGTAAACCACATAAACTCGATAATGAATGATGGTGAATATCTTCAAATAATAGCGATCAATCAAATTAAGTAAAAAAGGTAATAAATTAATAAGATTACTAATTTACCCCTAATGATACATTTTCCTCAAAAGTAAAGCTAAAATCATAGGCATGCCTTCTAAGCCTTGAAACCCTCATAAAACCCAAAAACATAGGAAGCCCTAAAACAACTTGGAAACTCTAATTTAGTGTAGAAGGCCCTCATTAAATGAATTAACACTAATTATATAGCTACATTATTAATTAATTACTAATAATTCACTAAATCGCTAAAAAACCCCAATTTGCTTTCTGAAATCTTAATTGATTAACGATAATCAATTCCAACCCTTAGAAACCCTAAATTAATTAGATAAAATGACCAAGAGGCTTGATTAGCTTAATTATATAAGAAAACCATAAACTATGTCTAACTATGGTAATTTACATTAGTAGTTAGGGTAGTAATCTTAAATTGCATTATAATTATCTACATGTATTCATGCATTATAACTAGCTAAAGATAATCACAATAAACCATACATGACAAGATAATTAGTTGGGAAAACAAGGGACCACTCACCTTTAGTAGACAAATCATTGCCTTAATTGGCAAAAATCATAAAATGCAATTGGTCCCCACTTGTACTTGCACCATGTAACCAAATTGAGTTAAAACTTGTTCTCGACTATACAAACACCCCCAATTTGCCACAAAACTCTCTCATTTCTTTAAAAAGCCTATAAAAACTCTAGAACACTTTCTAGCCAAACAAACTCCAAATCAAAAGAAAAAGAAGGAAAACATTTTAGATGTATGTTCTAATAAAGCAAACTTATGAGTGGTAGTTTAATGTTTGTTCCAATAAGCTAAGTATATGATGTGTAAAAAGCAGTAGGAAATCATCTTAAACCAAACTGGCTACAACAACTCCCCCCCCCCACACACACACACACCCTTCCCCCCTTCTCCCCCCCTCCCCACCCACCCTACCCCCTCCTTTCCCAATGTGTTGAATAACATGCTGTGAAATGTTAATTGATGGGTGAATCACATGATTAATTTAAGATAATTAAGATTTAGGACTTAAACTAGCAAGATAAGAGGCTAAACAAGATCTATTTTGAGTAGTTAGGCCTAAAATAGACATTGGGCTTAGAAAAACGCACTTGAAACCCAACAAACCATTAGTATTAGATTTGGAACTCATATGGTAAAATGGGTTATTTAATAAGTTTAGTAAACTATTAGGCCCGTTGGATTAGATTAGAGTTAAGATATAGGCCTTAAGACATGAACTAGGCCTAAATTGAACTAAAAAACCCACAAACTAAGCCTTGAGCCTATTTAATCACTCATGGCTAGTAGGTATGTTAGAAAATAAAACTTAATTAAAAGAGTTTATTAAGCGTACTAAATAGTTGAAGGTACTCCTAATAAGCCTAAGAGCAAATGGAGCCCATAACTAGTTAAAAGGAGTTAGGCCTTAAAATGACAAGAGATGGACTTTAGGCTTATAGAGAATAATTAAGAGCCTAATTGATTGATATGACTTGATCTAAAATTGAATGTCAAATGGGTCATTTAGTAGGTCTAATAAGTTATTTGGGCCATTAGGATAAGTTAGAAATAAGTTTAAGGCCTTAGGATGCAAATTAGGCTTAAGACAAGTTAAAAGACCTAAAAACAAATCTTAAGCCTGCTTGTAAACTACTTGACCAGCTACTATAATAATTATTTAAGTTCTAAATAAAAGGTTCATCAAGCCCATTAAGTGATCTAGGAAGCCCATGATAAACTTAAATAAGAGTTAAGGCCTATAACCACTTAAAAAGCTTAAACAAGCCTTTAATTCATAAGAAATAAGTTTCAGCCCAACTTAAGATGGTCCAACTAAATTAATGACCTTAGAATAACGTGATAAAGGCCCACAAATAAAAAAAAAAGTCCATTAACTTAAAAATAGCCTTAGGCCCAAAATAAAGCCCACATCCTCGTAAATTAAAACAAGGAAATCCATAGTTAGGTATTTAAATAAAACTTGAATATTTTAGGCCTAATAACAATATAAGAACCCAATTAATAATAATCTATGACTAGAACAAGGACTTACAGACTTAAAACACTTAATTAAACTAGAAAATCAACTAAGTTTAAAGGGAAACATATACAATTCGAATTTGACCCCTATCTAAACTTAAGGTTATGGGTCCCAACTCCAAAAATGGATCCCATATTACAAAAGTATGTCTAAAATCATATGAAATCTATTGTAAGAATATGAAAAAATGAACTTAAAATGAAGAAGTTACAACGAAAACAAATTTTAATTGTAATCAAGGATTTTGGGTGAGCTTCAATAATTAGGTAAACATTTAGGTTCTTTAAGAAGCCCTCTTCTAATTACTTACATAGATATTATTATGTTTTAGATTAATTTTTAACTCATGAACCCCAAAGGTTAGGATAAGTAGGCAAGCAAACCATGTGAAGGAGTTCCAATAAGCTTCTACTTACTTATGTTTGATAATTGCTTGATCTTTTGTTGTTTACCCTTAATTGTCTAGTTAAGTGATTGGTTGCTTTGTATGCCAACATTCATGTGATCGCCTCATTAAATTGGTAAGCTTAAATATTTGGCCAAATTATTTGAATATATTGATTGCATGTCTATGATCTAATAGTTGTTGATAGGGACATTTATGGCTTTGCCAAGTTTTGTGAAAATTTTGCAAAATGCATTTTGAGATGTTTTATGATGCAAAGAAAGATTTATCAACTTGGTGAGTGCTCATAATAGCTGCCTGCGGTATTTTGCTTGTTAAGGCAAAACTAGTAGACTATCTTTAGTTGATTGATAACGAGTAGCCCAAGTTGAAACTTGCATGGTCTAGCCTGTGGGTGCATTATATGGATTTGTTGATATTGAGCCCATGGGGAATTATATTAATTGTTGATAATAGATAGTAGATAGCCTTAGATGGGATCAATGTGATTGATTAGTGTGGTATTCTTAACTAGGGTAATAGTCAAGTTATGTCTGTCGAGACGATGTCTACAGATAGCCTCATGTAAGTAAGGTGAGGTACCTGATGAAGTTAAGTATAAGGGACAATTGGCATATAGATGACATAAATCTACACCTTCCATGATTTTGAAGCCTTATGGATGTGTTACTTGCATTTACCTTGTGTGCATTCATTTCGTATATAGCTAGATTACATGTTTCTTAATAATGTTTGATAACAATATTTGATAACTTGCTTAAATGATAGTGGTGAAGGATGAACTTACTAAGCTATGGTTTGCTTACCCCCCAACAGTTTCTTTTTGTTAGTAACAAAAAGGTTGGGAATGCACTAAGATTCAAGTGTAGAGTATTCCTCTAAGCATGTGGATTAGATGGATAAGATTAATTTAGTGGACTATATTAGTTAAGTTAGATCTTTATAATATTTAGTAACTTATGATGTCGTTGAAGTTGTCTTATTGTTTGGTAGGTGATTTCAACTCTCTACGATCTTGGTGGATTGTGAATTATTGGGTTATCTTAGTTGCTTATATAAATATGTAAATTTATGTAAAATGAGTAAGCATCCTTAGGAACTCATTAATTAGAGTCTTACAGCCTTTAATTTGCAAGGCGTTCTTTATATCATAAGTGCACATGTGATATGAAGATTTCAAGCAAAACTACCAGGTCTCCTTTTTGGAGCGTTACATTTTTTCTAACTAAATAATGACAAAAAATATACATTATGCATACCTTGTTAGAAAACTTGTCACCACTATTCCATATATCATAAGCTCTTACCAATCTAAGTTGATAGAGTCTCCACGTGGGTGAACATAGGCAAGCTTATCTCATAAACCAGGGTAGATCATAGCTGCAAGATGGTTGGAAAGATAAATGGAAGTCAAAGTTGAGTTGGGTCTCGCTCACAAGCACTTGGATATGATGCATCGTATGCCTTACATGAACTTGGATTTTAGCTTAATATGATGTACAAGCTTTGCAACAAGGTTACTTGCTACTAGTTCTTGCTTAAAAGGAGGCTATATAAGAGTAGGGTTTTAGACTTGGTTCACAATGGGAACGTAAGCACAAAGGATGAATAAGAAGAAGATTTTATTGCTTTGGACTCAGTTCATTATGTGCAATAATTTGTTGTTTGTTGAAGTCTCTAATTCCATAATTACTAAACATATATTTTGATCATGTTGGAATATATGTTAGATTAGGATTGAGTTTGCGAAAACCTTTTCTAATTAATAATTATGAACTAGATAATTTAGATTAAAGAAAGGCATGGCATATGCCCTTTAATTCAATTAAGGTTTTGGAATATGAAAGGACTAATCAAGCTTATTTCTTGTTTAGAGATAGAAAGGACAAATTAGTTAATCATGGGTAGTTATCTACTTTACAAGAAGGAAATTTTACCTAGTATTTCACTGCTTTAAAACTAAACCAATTAAAAACTTGGTATTAACATTAATTGAATTTCTCTCTATCTAGTTTATGATTGAATTCATTAAAGATGTTAAATATCTTAATTCACTTTGTTAGATTAGTTGTAGTATTTGCTTTTATAAATAAAAAATAACATCTTTTATTTGCTTAACTTTAGATGGCACTAACACGGCCGAGAGCTAGTATAGCATTCCCTTTGTGTTCAACCTGGTCTCATAAGTATTATACTATATATGCTTCCTAGTGCACTTGCTAGTAAACATATAGTTTTATTATAAAGTAGAGTTAGGTTTAGTGTATATCAATCAACTTAGGGTCAATTTTGAAACTACTTATAAGATCTTGGGAGCCTAAACATGTGGGAATGGAGTCTGACTTCTTCTTGGGTAAGTTGCTATTGGAGAGCTCAGCGAACCAAGGTGACCATTCTATAGGCTCAAGACCAAGTTATAGGACCTTGATTCCTATCATCCCCCACGAGCTGTTTGAGATATGGAATCAAATCTGGGTTGACTTCATGCTGTTCTTCCATGAGAATGTATGGGTTGATAAAAGTGACATTGAAAGCATTTGAGACTCCATGCTCACTTGGTAAGTCCAGTCGGTTGGCATTCTAGTTGATCTTCTCTAGTATCTTGAATAGTTCATCTACCTTGGGAGATAGCTTGTTAATGGGGCATATATAACATTAATAGGTAAGTGTACCTAGTGAAGTTATAATATAGATAAAATGGATTTTGAGTCTAAGTGTTGATCCCATAACGAAGCATACGTAGGAGTATATTTAATTATATTTAGCAATAATACCCTAAAATTATTCAATTACCTAACTTTAAATAACAAGAGATTTAATGGACTAAATTTAAAACATTAAGTAAAGGTGACAATAATAAAATAAAGGATTAAGATAAAAGTAAGGAAATCAAATTAAAACAATTAACTAAGAACAAAAACAACAAAATAACTAATTAACCTAATTTAATTAATAAAGGGATAACATTTTCCTTAGTAAATCTTTACTATTGTTTATTACCTAGTCCTAAGTGATTTATCCAATCTCAAGTGATATATATTGGACCACGATGATTTCTATTACAAACTAATTAGACTTGCGTCTTTAGCCAATTCTTAATCTTGAAACCCCCTCTACTCAAATTGCTTTTGAATAGAGCATTGTAAGATTGCATGACACTCTTAAATCCCATTATTACGTTGCCTTAATCTAGAAAAAACCAACTATAAAATGTTTTAGCTAGCCAGTTTTGTCTAATTATGTTAGTTAGTTATATTGCATGCTCTCTCAAACTCTACAGTAAACTCTAGTAATAACTTAATCATCGGCATATTGAATTAAAGAAAACAATATAAACAACAAAATTATATCACAATATGCAAAATCATATATTAAATTTTATTAATAAAAATCACCCTTAGAACATAAGTCATGGGAATCAACCCCTAGACCAATCATGCGCAACCAAGTTAGAGAACTCCAAGGACTCGCTTGGAGGATACTGGCTCTAAGCCATAGCCGAGATGGAGATCCTTATCTTAAGCTGATCTCTTACCGACTAGACCTTCAAATCCTTACATGCATCAGATTTTCCTTATTCAGCAGCAACGCTTTATCCTAAGAGACAGCCTAAGAGTAGTTGAGGCGAGCTCCCGATCTGACTATAAGCATTCGACCCCGAATCAAGTTGAGTTCTCTTCAGAAGAACTAATTGGTCCCTGACCTGGTCTACATTAGGTCGGCCCTTGACTACAAGCATTACTCTGTTTTCACTTACCTTGTACTGTATTCCTTCCATCCAGACGCTAAGCAACATGTGTCCTTTAACATAGTATTCCAAAATGATTCTTTCTTTTTCACATTGAATATTCTTTGTCTCTTTTACCTTTTTTAATATGTCTTTTGTAACTTAGTTGTAGAATGCCCTTTTGTCTTTTCATACATGTAAAGTAACTTTAGCGGGCAGGAATATAAACCCCCCACTTTCTTGTATGTAGACATCAATCATCCAATCAACACAGAAATTATTCACTTTGAGTAACCTTAGTGTTCTCATTATCATTCAACCCTTATCTATTCCCTTTAGTAAGGAGTAGTGGCGAGTGACCCTTCAGTTTGGACTGGTATGTCATATCTAGTGGATTGTTGGCCAAGTAGAATCAAGTGGTGTGTCATATCCATTCGATAGTTGCCCAAACTTTGCTAACCTTTTCCTTATTTGTTTTGGTTTGCTTTGTTGTGATGCCTCTCTGTATGTTTGAACCTGGAGATGTATCAATAAGGTTTAACAATGATTTACTAAGTATTTAAAGTAAAGACATAACAAATAAAAGAAAACAAGAAGAGAGAAGCCCTCTTGGTAATTCTATATCCTAATAACTCGTGCTTAAGGGGTACTGTAACCCTAGGTCTAAATGTGTATTTATAAGAAGTGGACCTAGAATTACAAAGAAAACCAATAGAAGATTTGAAAATCATTGTAAGTCTATGCTTGAAGTGCATAGCCATGAAGGTTGGTTATGTACTTACACTTTGTTTGCCATCTTGAAATTTCAATGGAAGATCATGATGAGGGGATCATGGGTAAGGACCATGATCATGGTCCTTGATTGTGATATCTATTGGACTTCGTTCCTTGATTGAAACTCATTTGCTTCTCTCCTTGATCAATGCTTTTACTTCAATTAAGCTTGAACCTTTATAAAATCCTTCCAAACTTCATAAGATGTTTTCGGAGTCCCTAAAAACAATAATTAAGAAAATTAAGCTCAAAATAACATAAAATCAATGAGAATAATGTCTAATTTAGCACAAATTAATCATATAAAATATATGTTAAATTCATTTCATCAAATGGCCCTATACAAGACGATCAACTATAATCTTAGAGAAGTACACCCTCAAAATTGAATCCCTTAGCAAAAAATTTCCTGAATGACCCTTTTCCTTAACTTCATAATACCTTTAAAATACTTGAATAATAGCAAATTGAGAACTATTGAATTTCAGTGATCAATCTAAATAGCTTAGAGTTAGCTACGACACTTAAGCAAAAGCTAAACTAGAGACTAGAGTAGATATAAATTAATCAAGAAAAAGTTATAGAGATTTCCTTAATCTAATGCAAGAGGAGAGAGATCTTTCTTAATCATTTTTATTTCAAAAACTAGACTAGATGCATATTAATCAATTCATCCTTTGATTGTCTCTCTAATTTTTTTCATTTTTCATTAGGAGGCTTGTTAATTCAAATCAATTTTCTTATTGAAGCTTTATTAGTATTGAGAAAGTACCTCACTCTTCTAATGGATTGAGGTTGATCCTTACTAATTTAACCCCATTTTTTAATTATTTTAGCAGTTTTTAGTGGGAAAATATCTTTCTTTTTTAAGAGACTAAGGCTAATCCTTAACGACTTTAATTAATTTCACTTCTACAGTGAGCAGCGGAAAAGAGTTACTTCTTTAAGGGACCAAGATTAATCTTTGCCAATCCTTAGCAATTATTTTAGTTAAATTATTCACTTAATACCTCAACCTCCAACTACTTTGATTTTTCAAGCAACTTTCAAAAGATAAATCTTCATTATTTATCCAATCTAGAAATTTTGAAAATGAAGGAAAGATAAGTATTCTCTAAAATCAAGCTTAGAAATCAAGATAACTAGTTTTTAATCCATTCATATCTATCTTAATCCCAAGTCCAAGTTTAAGCTTAAGTGACTGAAAACTTTGAATCTTAAAGATTTGATAACTTAAATTCAACAAAGTGTTTTAAATCAATAAGGGATGTGGGCAGATTTGAAAAAATTAAAAATTTTTGCTTTGCTTAATGTATATAGGGTTGCAAATTTCTATGATTTTTCAAAAAAAAAAAAAAAAAGAAAGAAAAAAGGGAAAAGCTTAAGTAAGTATGTATTGGCATACATAATCTATCCTTCCCCTACACATAAGTTGTATATTATTCTCGATATATACAATCATGCAAATCAAGATTCTAGTAGGAGAAAATAAAAGTAATAATAAAAACAAGAAAGGAAAATGAACTTAGGACTTCCTTAGTTTTAGCATTGATCCTTACAAAAAATTGAAGCCCAAAATCTAAATTCCATTGAATTGTTAAGCACATGATTCTCTTTGCATCAAAATGAACTAACTAAAGATAATGAAAAGAAAAAGTTAAACTAAGCAAGGTAACTAAATAAAACTATCGTTACTAATTCAAGCATCCAACGGTTAGCATCCTATTGACTTACAGATCATCAACAGATAAAGTAGTCAAGAGGTAATTGAAAGTTAGTTAGTAATATAGTCATCTAAAGTACGAAATAAAATGAACCAAATCTTAAAAAAAAAAAAAATCACTCTTCATCCTTTTCTTTCTCCTCCTCTTTGATCTCATCCCTAGTTGACTCTTAATCAAGTGTATATAGCACTATAAGGAAGCGTACCTAGTTAAGTTATAGTATAGATAAAACTGATGTAAGTCTAAGTATCGATCTCACAGGGAACTAGTGTATGAGAACCTGATACTTGTAGTTTCCAAAAATTTCCAATTATCTAACATTACAATATAAGGATAATTTGTGGTTAAATAAAAGAGATGAATTAGGGGTGATAAAATAGGAGCAATAAAATAAAATAAATAAGAACAAGTAAAATAGCAAAACTAATTAAAACTAAACTAATTAACAATAAGAAGCATGATTCAATGGAAATAAAGAGGGCATAATCCTTAGTGAATTTGTTGATAATCGGATTTCATTCGACTACTCGACTGTTGATATGCCAAGTAACTCACTTTTCGACTAATGTTGATTAACATAGATCTGTATCTGATTTGAATTTAAGGAAAGTAGTATGAACAGTTATCACTTGGTACGATTATATTATATAACTGCCCACTATTCTTACATTTTAGGAATGTACCTGATCAAGAGGTCTCCATGTGTCCTAATAATCATTCGATTGATTGCTATTTCAGACACTCGATATTCGCCTATAAATACGGAGACGAAGCATTGTAAGAACAAGCTAAGACACCATAACTACTCATTTTATTTTTCCCCTAAATTCATTTACTAACTTAGGCATCAAAGTGATTATACTGGACTGGCCTTGGTACCCTTTAGTTCTTTGTACTTTACAGGAAGAAAATTATCCAAAAACCACCCAAAAACATTTGGCACTATCTATTTTTTCTTACCAATCCACATGGCTAGGACAAGATTAACTAAAAGTGCAGGTGCTGATACTTCATCCCACCACCTTGAAGGGGGAAGTAGGTACACTTACAAATAATGTTTGGCAATGATAGAGCAACTTTAGCTCGAATTGGCCAAAGAAAACTAGGAATTAAGTAAAAAACATGAAGAGATCCTTGATCTCCTTCATGGTAATGTCTACCTAAGTCAAAACAAAGACCATGGCAATCACAATATTGAGAACAGTGACAACTCAATCTATTCACCCGAATTGCTGAAAAAGTAAGTTGAAGTTACAATGGGACCTTTGGCCCCTACGCTCAAGAAAAATGACAAGGGTAAGCAATCGTAGTAGGTGCACCATATTGGACCTTTGCATATTAGTACCCCTATTGCAACGAGTAAATAGTTTCAAATTAAGAAGAGCTCTTTCATCCTTAAGATTTTGGAGGAGGTTATACCACGGCATGTTAGGTTGCTACAGTTTGAAACTTATGGTAGGATGCGAGATCTTGAAGATCATTTAGAGTACTACTGCACTTAAGTCAAGTCGCATAGCTTGAGCAATGCTATGGCCTACTAAGCTTTCTACTTGACATTGAGGAATGCGATAAGTACATGGTTCAAGCACTTGAAGCCGAACACTATTTTATGTTTTGAGGACTTGGTAAAAGTGTTTCTTCAACACTTCCTTACAAGTAAGCTTCCTGTTAAGGAGTCTTCAGTCCTTAACACGATAAAGCAAAGATTGAATGAGTCTATTAGAGATTATTTAGCTAGGTTTATGATTGATATGGTCCAAATTCCAGAACTAGACATGAGTGTAGCTCTTAACACCGTTATTGATGGTGTTAAGCTCTACAGAGACTTTTTCAAGTCTCTTGCTAAAAATAAGCTAAGAACTTTTGCTAAGTTCAAAGCCAAAGCCACTTCTTACATCCGACAAGAATACAACATTAAGGCTCGCCAAAAAGTCGATCAAAATAGAGTAGATAGGAAAGGAGACAAAAGGAGAAGTGTGAAAGATCGACTCGGAATGGATGATGACAACTACCCTAATGTCAAGAAAAAGAGGCTACGAATTCCGACATATTTAGTCCATACTATTATTGGTAGATTTTGGTAATTGGAATTATCTTACAAAGAAAGAAAAAGCTCTTGGTACCGAGGCCAGTTTAATGCGTTCATTTCGATGTCTAAGTTAGTAAATATGAATATAGAAAGTTAAGTGAGTGGTCAAGAGGCATCAAATGCTCTTACAGTGTTTCTTTCCCATATTTATAGGCAAATGTCATGTCTAAAGCAGTAGTTATTAGAACAACCATTGAGACATGTGGAAGACTCTTGATCAAACATAGTTCCTGAAATGTAGGGAGAGTAGACAGTTATGTAATATAACCATGCTAGCGATAATTGTTCTCGCCAATTCCCTTGAATTCAAGTTAGGAATGGATCTGTGTTACTTGGCGAGATGCCGAGAATATAGATTACTTACCTTGTCATCTGCTAAATGGACGAGTGAGTGAAGCTTTGAGTATCAATGTTTGACAAGATGAGTGAGTGAAAATTGACTATCAACATTTGCCCCCTAACTCCTATGTAAGAAAATTCGGCTAAGGGAGTAAACTTCTTGATGTTTTACGAGGTTAAGTAGGGAATAATTTCCCAAATGCCAAGTAATCAGAAATGTTTTTTGATTTCTAAGAGGCAGATTATGTCCTATGCAAAAGGTTGTGACTTTCAATTTTCCCACCTATTAGAAGCTTAAGTGGTGGTACGAATGACAACTATCACATTAGCCATAATGATACTACAAGCCATAATAATTGTTAGAGCCTTGTCAATTATTGGATCTTTATCTCACAATACGTGACGATAACCCATGCCATCTTCCATTTAGCATGTCATTTCCAACAAAGTCTTTAAGAGTTTTTTGATAGCAGAATCAAACTTTACAATTGCACTTATAAGCTTTCTCTTACTTTTGATATTTTTATCTTCAACTTCAAACTCTTCAAACATTGTGAATTTATAACCAATGAAGTATGGTTCACAACGTAATTCATTCACTTATCCTTTCGGATTCTGAAGCAACAAAAACTGAGGTCACTTCTCCCCCCCCCAAAAAAAAGGAGCGAGATGGCATGTTCCTTAAGTAGTTCAGCTAATAACGTGGTGGAGTAGTAGGATAAACTTGCTTGAATCAATTCTCTTGCAGTAGATACCTACCAAATGATAAAGAGGGAAGATTTGTGGCTAAGTATCTGTACAATAATATTGTCTACTTCCATGACTCGCCAGATGGAGTAGTTAATGTTGCTGATAGGGTCCTTGTCTCGAAATATAACAAGTACTGGCAAGACATTCTAGGGGCATCAAATCTTAGGAAGGTGAGAGAAGAAGAAAGAGTGTGTTTTCTGAGGGAGCACGAGTTCCACATCTATCTAAAGTATCTTGATTTTGGATTGTGCTTCCCTTTCTCAGTATTCATCAAGCAGTTCTTCAATTATTTTTGAGTTGCACTAAGTATGTTTTCACCAAATATATATTGGCTTTTAGTGGCTTTTGAAATAATTTGTGAAGAGGTTGAAGTCAAGGCTACGGCTCACCTATTTTGGTACTTCTTTACAATTAGTAGGCAACCTAATGGTTGGTACTTTGCTACTGTGAGGCATGGACGAAAGTTCATTTATGGGTTGGAGTTTAAGATCCATAAGTAGCATGACAAATTTATGTTAATAGTGTTGGATGAGGAGTTAGATTTCTAGACTCAATGGACCGAGCTTATTTGCACTAAGGATATAGAGTTGATGTTGTTGCAACAAAGAAGATTTAGGAAAAGAGGGAAAAAAAAATGCTCTTCTAGGATGTTGAAAGAATAATAAGGCATTATGAAATCGGGGAGTTGATCTTTTCCGAAAAGGAAGGTACACTACTAAGTAACCGCCATACCAAGTAACTTCAAGAGAAAAGTCGTTCTCGTAACTTAAGGGAAGAATTGTTGCCTTTGAACCTTATTTGACATGCAGAGTGTAAGTTCGTTCTTTTTCCTCACATTAATATTGATATGTTCACTGTATATTGCAGATATGGGTACTAGTGAAGTGAACCATGCCAAACTATTAGCCTAAGCTAAGGCCAAGAAGTCAAACGCTGACAAGCGTACGGCCACCATTACCACTACCACTCAGCTAGTTGCTATGAAGAAAGTAGAGGGTGTAGTGAAGCAGGTGGCAGCCCAAAAGACCTCCCAATCGGCCAAGAATAAAAAAGGGAGTGAGAAGCACGCATTGGCTAAGACTACACCAATTAAGGTACCTCTAGTTGAGAATGTTGCATCGGCTGTAGAGTTGAGTGACGATGGTTAAGTAACCCGACCACAAAATGAGGCTGAAATCACCACTGTTGTCGAGGGGTCGTCACTGGTGGCAGAGGTAGTACCGAACACTGGTAAGAGACCTGGGAAGGAGCTTATTGGCCAGCCACCAACCAAGAGGTCCAAAAAGTTGGATGAAAGGATGAAGGAGGCCATGTACAACAAGGCTTCGGCATCAACAGTGTCAAATTCGTCCCCAACATGGAGGTTAGTGAGTATTTCGTCCTGTATTGGAGCCACACCATCTTGTATATCGATTCAGCCTTGGGCGATAGGACACAATCTTTGGCCTTGATATAAGGCTTTATTCTTCCTAAGGATAAAGAGATCGCAAGGAAAGACGTCGATAGGGTTTGCGGTTGTAATAAGACTCATATTATGGACAAACTGTATGATGTAAGTACCTATAGCATGCTTTCAATAATCAAGTTTGTTTTATTTCTAATACTCCTATTTGTTTTCAGATAAGCAACTACGTTCTAACAGCTTTGGATGAGGCTGACAAAGAGATGAAGAAGGTAATAGCAATAATAGTCTTCATGTATTCTGCCAAGTCATTTGGAATATTCATTACTCTCCATCATCTTATTGCAGAAAATCGAGGATGCATACAATTCCCTTAAGGCCCAGACTGCTGCTGTTGCTGAGAACTCAAGAATAAGGGTTGAGATGGAGGCTAAGAAGAACTGGCTATCGAGAAATTGGCACACTCATTAGCTGCCGATGAAGTCTTGAGCCTTAAGCCAAGTTCAAAGAGCAATACAAGGAATCTAAAGGCTTAAAAGAGGAGATGCAGAAGAAAAAGGAAGAGTGCTAAGGCCTGAGTCGAACTCTTTGCATAATGAGCAATGAGGAAGATAAGCTCGGAGTGTAAATCAAGGAGTTGGAGACTAATAATGCAAATTTACAAAGCTGTGTTGTTGAGTTGGAGGAGATTATGAAGAGAGGTCCTTCTGTTAAAGAGGCATTAGACATTGTCACTCCTAGTCAGCAATACGAGAGACTCTTGTGGAAGAAGTTATTAGAGGGGGTCTAAGCGGCAGGAGAGGAGATCTTCAAGCTTTACCTCAATTACTATCTCTCCTGCCTTAATTTTGCCAACGTTAATGACAAAGTTAGTAGTTGCAACGAGGGCGATGACAACAAATTAGGCATTAAGATTGTCATGAGGGGTGAAAAGGAAGCTTGTGTCAAGGATCTTGGGGAAGATGAAGAACGTTCGTCAAAGGAAATCCCTTATGAGTGGAAGACAAAATCCACCTTCTTTGAGACCCCAAGGGCCAAAAAAGAAGTATGCTCCAAGAGATCCCTAACCTCTGATCCAAATATTGCATCTGCTCACTCGAAAAATAGGTCGTAGGATAGTCTTGTACTTATGTTCTTTGTACATAGTACTTTGGGTCAACAGGTCGAGCATTTGTAATAATATTGTTACGAATAAGAAACACTTATTCTTCATATGACTTAGTATTTCTAGTACATTTTATTTCATGTACCGTATTTTCCTGTCATGTATGATTTTTCTACTAATATGCATGTTTTATTTCACACGCTAAGTTTTTCTTAGCATGTTTTACTTTACACGCCTAATACTTTTTGGCATGTTTTATTTCACATGCCAAATTCTTTTGACATGTTTTATTTCACACACCTTTCTTGCGTCTTTCATATACATTTTCCATTAGCCATTTGAGACATGGACCAGCCGTTTTACTCAGCTATAGGATTGATTTCTAGAGTTCACTAGCCACGATAGGCTTAAACTTATGTCAGTTTATTTACCATGCAATTTGAACTTATTAATTTGTCAGTCATAAATAGATTAAGAAACAAAATAAAACTTGAAATATAATCATCTCAAACAAGTAGGTTGTTGCCTTACAAACAAGTAGGCTACCACCTTACAAAATAAATGCAAATGAACATCATCTAGACAATCAATTGAAATAGAGTTTCAAATTCTTAGCATTCCATGCTTGAGGGATGATTGATCCATCCAACCTCTCTAGTCAATAGGCTCCCTCACCAACGACTTCTTGGACCCTAATAGGATCCTTCCAATTTGCGTCAAGCTTTCCTTGACTTTCTCTTTTGCTAGTTGCTTCTAGTTTTTGGCAAACCAAGTCTTTAGGTTGAAAAACCTTATGCTTTACTTTTTGATTGTAATACATAGCTGCTCTATGTTGGTATGCTGCAACCCTTGCTCTTGCAATATCTCTAATTTCTTCAATGGTGTCTAAATTTGTTGTTAATCCAACTTGATTAACCATCACATCAAAATTTTGTGTTTGTAAATTAAGTAGATCTAACTTAATCGGTAAAACTGGTTTTGTATCGATTGCTAACCTAAAGGGGGTCTCCCATGTTGTAGTTCTATGGGTGGTTTGGTGCCCCCATAAGACATTCGGTAGCTCATCATCCTACCTCCCCTTAACTTGTTCTACTTTCCTCCTTAAGCCGTGTAAGATGATCTTGTTTACGGCTTTAACTTATCCATTTGTCTGAGGATGTACTATAGACATATAGTTCTGGTGAATGTTATATTTCTCGCAAAATGTTTGGAACTAGTTGTTGTCAAATTGTGGGCTATTGTCCGTGATTATCATAAAAGGAACTATGAATCTCGATATTATGGAGTTGAAAACAAATGCCTCCACTTTTTGTTCGATGATCTTCGCTATTTCCTCAGCTTTTGCCCATTTTGTAAAATAATCCATAGCAACAATGATAAATTATCACTGGGTGGTAGACTTTGGGAAAGGTCCGAGAATATCTAACCCCTACTAGGCAAAAGACCAAGGACTACATAGGTAGCATAATCCAATTGAGGGTACATGACTCGACACCTCATGCTTCTGGCATTATGGACAATGCCGAATAGCTATCTTGCATCTTTTTTCATGCTCAGCCAATAGTAGTCGAGTCACAAAGCGTGAACATACAATGTCTGAGCTTTCACGTGGTTATTATATACACCACTGTATAGTTTAGTTAACACCTATTGGGTGTCTCTCGGAGGAAGGCATCAAAGATAGGGTTGTGATATGCTGCGTTTGTATAGCTGACCATCTATCAATGTATAGTTCATAGCTTAATAAGCCAATCTTCAAGCTTCTTTCTTGTTATCAGGTAGGGTGCCATCTCTCAAATAATCTACAAAGGGATCCATCCAAGACTCTTCTTTCAAGCAAAGAGCTAGTTGGCAACTCTGCGATACAGTGTATAAACTTTTCTAAGGAAGAAATTCAACAAAAAGTTTGTCGCTTACGTTAGGGAATGCCATATTGGCCAACTTTGACAACTTATTAGTAGTAATATTCCTACTTCTCAAAACTTTGTGGAATGAAAAAGATTGAAATTCTTCTATGAGTGATCGTACCTTCAACTGGTATTTGCTCATTTCTTCTTCCCTTACTACATAACTTCTTATGACTTGGTTCACCACCAATTGTGAATCAGAGAATACTTCAAGTTTCTAGACACCAATCTCTTTTGCTAGTTTAAGTTTAGCAATCAAAACTTCATACTTAGCTTCATTGTTGCTGGCTAGGAATCTAAATTTCAAAGCATAACTAACTTTGACGTTGTGAGGGTCTTAAAGAACAAGGCCCACACCACTGCCTTCTTTCGTGGAAGAACCATCTACATAAAGGTACCATATGGGTTTCTCGATAAGCTCTGCACTATCTTCCTCACCAGTAAACTCAGCTAAAAACTTTGTCAACACTTGAGCTTTTATTGTTGTTTTGGGTTTGTACTGGACACCATAGGCACTTAGCTTTGTAGCATATTTCATCATCCTCCCAAAGGAGTTTGGCTGTTGCAATGCCTATCGTAAAGGTTGATTAGTGAGGACTATGATCTAGTGAGCCTTGAAATATGGTTTCAATTTCCTTACTAAGAGAACCACTGCTAAAATAAACTTCTCAATTTTTGTGTACCAATGCTCTAGCTCTTGTAAGACATGACTCACGTAATAAATGGGTTAATGCTCTAGCTATCCATTTGGACTAATACAAAAGAAAGAACTTGGTAGCTGACTGATAAGTACAAATATAAATTCTCTCTAGAGATAAGTGTTAAGAGTATTGGGGGTGACACAAGGAATTCTTTGAGATCATTGAAAGCTCTTTTGCAATTATTGAACCATTTGAATTCTTTAAGATTTTAAAGAATTCTACACACCTATCCGTGCTTCTCGATACAAACCTATTGAGGGCAGCTATTCGCCCAGTGAGTTCCTATGCATCCTTGACCATATAAGGAGATTTCATGTTTATCATCGCTTTAATTTTTCTTAGGTTAGCTTTAATGCCGCACCAAGTGACCATGCATCTTAAAAACTTTCTCGAAGTTGCACTAAAGATGCGCTTCTGTGGGTTAAGCTTCATGTTATATCTCCTTAGAGTAGCAAATGTCTCCTCAAGATTAGCGAGATGTCGATCCTTTGTTATGCTCTTCACAATCATGTCATCGACATATACTTCAACGTTTTAATAGATCTAGGGTTTGAATATCTTGGTAATAAGTCTTTGGTAAGTTGCATCGGCATTTTTCAACCCAAAAGGCATCACAATATAACGATACATTACGAATTTGGTAACAAATGACGTGTGAACTTTGTCCTCTTCGTTCATCTTAATTTGGTTGTAACTTGAGAAAGCATTCATAAAAGAAAGCAATGCATGTCCAACGGTTGAATCTATCATCTGACGGATTTTCACCAATGGAAAACAATCCTTGGGACAAACCTTGTTGAGATTTGTGAAGTCTATGAACATGTGTCACTTGCCGTTAGACTTCCTGATGAGCACACAGTTGGCTAGCCAAGTCAGATAATGCTCATCTCGAATAAATCTTGCCTTTAATAGCTTCTAGACTTCTTCTTCTATGGCCGCTTGTCTCTTGAGGGCAAAATGCCTTTTCTTTTGTTGGATCACCTTCATACTTGGATCAATCTGGAACTTGTGTACCATATTATCCCTTGGGATACTCGGCATGTCCAAACGAGACTATCCAAACACATCGGCATTGACTCACAAGAAGTTGATCAAACTTTGCCGAATGTTTACCAATAAAGGTTTCCCTATCTTCATTGTTTTCCCAAGGTCATCTCTTAAAGAGATTTCTTCCGTATCATTCTTAGCATTTTCTATGCTAACTAACTTTCCTTTTGAATAGGTTTTTACTTGAAATACCTCTTCTAGTCTTAAGGCTCTCATGTACAATGACCTTGCTAACTGCTAATCCCCTTTGCACATGTCGACTCCCATGGGAGTAAGGAATTTGGCTTTGTGATGTGCGGCAGAAGGAACAATGCCGAATAGATGTTGATACGGCCGTCCCATGATCATGTTATATGGGGACCAACATTTGACAACGTAGAAGTCCACTTTATCTTCTACGACATGCTCATCATCTCCGATTTGAATCGGCAAAGAGATTACTCCAACTACTCGAACAAGTTGATTATTGAAGGCATACAAATCATATTTATAAGATCTTAGTTATGCTTTGATCTTTGGTCTCATCTAGTCAAAAGCGTGCTTAAAAATGATGTTTGCTAAACTTCCATTGTTAACAAGAATTTTCTTGACCTCAAAGTTGGCAACTCTCATACTAATAACAAGTGCGTCATCATGTAGCCCCTGGATGGCCTCAAAGTCTTCCTTTGTAAAAGAGATTGTATTATCGATCCGGACCTTCTTGCCTTAGATGTTGAAAACATAATTTTTGCATTAGTTAGACTCAAAGAGCTTGACTGGCCTATAATAGGTCTATCAACAATAGTATTGATTACTCCATTGAGTGCTTTATTAGAACTCCATCCCTTACATCTCTCCTAGAAATAGCTGGCCGAGTATCATTCTCTTGTGCCTTACATCTCCTTTGAGATGGTCTCTTAATATTCTCGACATCATGTGTTAGGAACTTTTGCAAATGCTCACGTTGAATGGTATCTTCAATTACATTCTTGTGTTGGATGCGTTCGTCTATGTTATGGTGGAAATCACCATACTTATTGGAATTCCTCCTTGAGGGATTTCCTTGCATTTTTTTCGCCCATTGTAGAACATCTCTTTACCTACGTACCTCCATCAATATGTCCAAAATTGGACGAATGACAGGTGTATGGGATGAATATGTTAGAATCCTTAGTCTCTTTCTCTTGGCATCCAAACTTTGATAGTCATCTCTCACAAGTCTATCTTTTGCACTCCTCCTCTTGCCATTTTTCCTATCTCCTTTGTTCTGATCGGCTTCTCGCTAAGCCTTTATGTTATCTTCTTCTCGAATGTATGAGGTGGCCTTTGCCTTGAACTCGGTGAAATTTCTTGGCTTATTCTTTGTGAGAGACTTGAAAAAGTCTCCATGGGGCTTGACTCCATCAATTACAGTGTTATAGGCTATACTCATGTCCAATTCTAAGATTTAGACCATTTCAGCCATAAACTTAGCTAAGTAATCTCTAATTGACTCATCTGATCATTGTTTAATCATGTTAAGGATTGAAGAATCCTCAACAGGAAACTTACTTGCAAGGAAGTGCTAAAAAAACACTTCTGCTAGTTCTTTGAAATAGGAAATGGTGTTTGGTTTCAAATGTTTAAGTCATGTATGAGCTGCATTCCTTAAGGTTAAGAGAAAAGCTTGATAGACCACTACATCACTCAAACCGTGCAACTTAGCCAATGTGTAGTAGTACTCTAAATGGTCTTCAAGATCTTTTGTCTCATCATAAGTTTCAAACTGTAGCAGCTTGATGTGCCGTGGTATCATTTCCTTTAAAATGTTAAGAGTGAAGGGACTCTTATTAATTTGGAATTGCTTGCTCATTGCAGCTAGGGTGCTAACATGTGAAGGTCTAACATGGTGTACCTGCTGCAGTTGCTTACCTTTGTCAATCTTTTTGAGTGCAGGAGCCGAAGGTGACATTGTAGCCTCTGCTCGCTTTTTTCACATTATAGGTGAATAAATTGAGCCATTGTTGTTCTAGGCGTTGTGACTGCCATGCTCTTTGTTTTGATTTAGGTGAACACTATTATGGAGAAGGTTAAGGATTTGTTCATGTTTTTTGTTTAATTCTTGATTTTCTTTGGCTAAATTGAGGCAAAGTTGCTCGAGCCTAACCAAACGTTACTTATTAGTATGCTTATTCCCCCCCCCCTTAGGGTGTTCGGAGGAAGTGCTAGTAGCTACACTCTTAGTCATTCTAGTTTTTGCCATATGGGTGTGTTTAAGATAAAACAGACGGCGCCAAATGTTGGTGTATTTTGGTAATTGGAATTGTCCTACAAAGAAAGGAAAAACTCTTGGTACCGGGGCCAATCTAGTGTGGCCACTTCAATGCCTAGATTAGAAATATGAATAGAGAAAGATAAATGAGTGGTCAAGAGGTATCATATGCTCTTGCAATGTTTTTTTCCCATATTTTTAGGTGAATGTTATGTCTAAAGTAGTAGTTATCGGTATAACCATTGAGACACGTGAAAGACTCTTGATTAGACACATTTCCTAAAATGTAGGGAGAGTAAGCAGTCATGTAATATAACCATACTAACGATAACTGTTCACGTCAATTCCCTTAAATTCAAATTAAGAATGGATTTGTATTATTTGCCAAGATGTCAAGAATACAAATTACTTGGTTTGTTGTTAGCCGAATGGACGAGTGAGTGAAGCTTTGAGTATCAATGTTTGACAAGCCCAGTGAGCGAAAGTTGACTATCAACACATGCTAGTCAATTATCCAATTTTAGACATATTAATGGAGGTACGTGGATAGAGAGGTTTATTGCAATGGCCAGAAAGGATGAGAGGAAACCCATTAAGGCAAAATTCCAACAAATATTGCGAAGGCTAAACACTAAAGAATGCATCCAACTTAAGAACGTGATTGAGGATGTGATTAAGCAGGGGCACTTGTGTAAGTTTCTAGTGCATGATGCGGAGAATATAGAGTGACCATCCCAAAGGAGACGAGAAAAACAAGAGAATGTTACTCGACCTACTTCTATTAGGAAAGATGTAAAAGACAAGAATGGGAAGCATAGTCCAAAGTCGAGATATTTTAGATAGGTGTGAAACTTGCGCTCCCTTGGAAAGCACACCATTTCCTCCTCTCTCAATCTCCTAAGATTTCATGTTTCAGGAAGATCTTACCAGTATTTGTTATATTTTGAAACAAAAATGCTGTTGGCAACACTAGCTACTCCATTTGGTGAATTGTCCCATCTTGGCTTAGTACGGAATGCAACATCACCCAGGAATACCTGTTGAAAACTAAACTTAACTTGCTCATTAATCAAAAGACAACATTGTTTACATGATAAAGCGGTTATTACATTGGATTTCAACTGGATATTTTATTACATCTTATGTGTACAGCATAATATTTACATCAAAACATGAACTAGCTTTTTCCTTTGTCAACTTCACAATAGTAGAATTCCCGACTTAGTTAGATTCCCTACAAAATTTGTTGACTTCGTCTCACGCTCTCAGTATATATATCCTCCCTTAGTATTGAGCTCTTTATGATGTAGTTAACTTGAGGATAAAACTTTTTATCCCCTTAGCTACTAAAGCTGAGTGAGAGTGGATAACAAACAACATAATATAAACAATATGATAGAAAATATTGCATATCACAATTGAAACATTTCAATCATAACTTGTAGGTTCAACTTCACATATGCATTTGCCTAACCAGGCATTTACTACTAGCAATGTAGCATGCTATGCTCATGCATAGCATGTGGCATGCATTGATACTGATATCCTATGCCCTTCCAATCTTCTTCCGATTAGTTAATATAGTTGGGCATCTAAATACAACATCTAAAAACCTTTGGGCAACAAGGAGTTACCTAAGAGTAGGAAGCTCACTAAATTGGATTACACACTATAGTATAACATTATCAAAAAAGGCAATAAGGAGTTGCTTGGGAGTAAAACCCCTAACTTTGCTTTACAAAATTAGACTACATACTATAGTTCACCAAATCAAAGAGGTAACATTACCAAATTAAACTACACATTGTAGTCTACCAAATCTGACTATCAAAATAGTCACAATGTTTAACCAATGCAATCTATATGCTTCCAAAAACTAAGTTCATAAAGCTATGCTTTTTCCATGATCGCTTAGAAGCCTCATTTTGAAAGTTTTGACTAGTGGGTCCCTTTTTGTGCTATGCTGTGCTATGATTTGCAATAACAACTCAAGTATATCACTCAACACAACCAGTCTTTCGGTTTTATTCAACCAAGTAATCTGAATCTAGTTTTTGAACTCTCCCTAGTAGAATTCTACTATCTTACTTAGGGTTCACTTAGGTGAACACTTGGAAGATTGAGTTAGCAATCACTTAACTTTCTTAATTAGTATAATCAATTGTAAGCACAAATCATTACCCAACATAGCAACATAATAGTTTAGCCAAGATACAGTTACTGTCATTTAAAATCACTACATCAGCATCCACTATAGTAGCATATCAATTCACCCAAGATATACCCATATTCAATTAACACAGCGTCAAACAACACGCAGTGTTATGAGTAGCAATATATCTACTCCAAGCATAGGTTAGATCCACTTAGCTAGACTTAGTAATAGTACAAAATCCTAAACTTTGCCACGTAGTCCTTCCTTACTTATCACACCTATGAAAATATAAACATAGTTTCCAAGTTAGCTACTGGTTAAGCCCAAATTCTCATAAACTTTCCTTACTGTATCTTTAAACTTCATTTGGCTATATCTTATACATTCCTTATTCGATTTCAGTAAACTTTATATCGTCATTGTCATTATTTCGAGGACTATTAAGATATCTTAAGAATCACGTCTATCATTATTATCAAGGTCTAAAAATACTCTTTTCTTATTATGACTCGACTATACATTATCTTAACTCTGTAATTGACTTGAGTAAGCCTTAGTACTAAACTAAAAATCTTAAAAATCATACTTTCCAAACTTATCTAGTAACCCTTAATATACTCCAATTTCTTCATTTTACATAAATTTGACAAGTCTCTTACTAGTTCTAGTTACTATATTACATATTAAGCCAATATATAAGCTTATATTAGAAAAATATGTAATAAATAGTATATGAGCCCAATTAATTTCACAAAAAATCCTATAGACTTAGAAAAATATCTATTTTAATTATTGATCATCAATTATATTAAACAAGCAATTGTCAATTTCTATGAAAATAATAGTTTTAGGTTAGAAATATAAAAAACTAGGGAAAATAAACAAATTTATATGTGAGATAAAAAGTAAATATTCAAAATATCGTAATAAACATCTAGAAGTCTAAACATGTAGGGATCATTCATTAATTTCATCAAAAGCTAATTATTTCAAGAATTCGGTAAAATTGGTAGTTTTACTCAAAATAATTATAAAAAATAGTAAACATGCTTAATTCTGAAAATTATTGTTACCAAAATTAAATTTATATATTAGGTGTATTATATGCAAAAATTGATCTTGAAATAACATCATTTAATATTTATAAAAATTTATTCAATTTTTGCCCAAATAGGGCATTTTCTTAAGGAATCCATATTTCCACTAATTATTTATTTAAAATAAAATTACTACATTAATTTGCACCTAAAATAATCTTAGAAAACAAATTTTCATAATTAATTGACAAAATTTGATATTTTTAGCAAATTAAATGAATTACAAGTAGAAAATTGGTTTTCCCGAACTAGCTACCTTCGACCACCACTTTGCTACCACACCTTATCGAAAGAGCTTTTCTGGCCACCCTCTGTTAGACCTCTAAGCCCTACCATGTCAAGTTGTGGATAACTTATTGAACCGCCCTAACTCAATTTCGACCCTATTTCTTATTCTATTTTTATTTTATTTTATTTTTTAATTTTTTTTTATTTTATAGGATTATGTTTTTATGTTTTTAGGTTGCTAAAATATTGCAAATGGGGTTTAAACTCTTATTTGTAGGCTTTAGGATTTTTGCTTGTAAAAAAGTAAAATTATACATGTCATTTTTCCCTTTTCCTTAGGTGCCATGTATCATTCTCTAAATAATCAAGTGTTGACTCATCATTTCTAATTAATCCTAGGTCGATACATCATTTGGTGATTCATCCATTCATTTTTTTTAATTAATTTTCTATTATTTTACATTATTTTACCTAATTTTGATAATTTGTTATTATTATATGTATATATTTAATACATATAATGTATATCGCATGTAAATACATGTATATTATGTGTAATTGAACTTCATGTATATTATGTATAATTGAACTTCATTTATTATTTTTGAAATTTAATTAACTTATCTCTAATATCTCAAATTTCACAATTATCGGTTTTATCGATAAATTAATATTTCTCAAATTAATATTTTTATATAGTTTAGTTTGAGAAATTGGCTCTACCTAAATTACTTCGTCTAACTTTTTTAACTTTACTATGAAGTTTGAAATAAAATAGATAACTTGATCTAGTGCTCTAAATTTATGGGTTTAGATCCTAGGGTTATTGAATTGCCTCGAATCTTAAGGTATTACATGAATCACTAAAGTAAACTATATTATTATACAAATACCTTGCCACAGATCTTCCTTCTTTGTCTTCCGGATGAGTATCTACTACGAGAGAGTTGATTTGAGCAAGTTTGTCCTACTACTCTACTACACTGTTAATGGAACTATTCGAGGAACATGCTGTCTTGCTCCCTCTTTCGGGGCATGATACGGGTCCGTAGATGAACACACAAGCCGAAGGTTTGGACTGTGAGATGGTTCGAAGGATTAATGATAGTAGAAGGTTGAGTAGGGGTTCTTGTGCACTGATAATGGATATGACGTATTAACGCCTTATATAAGCTCAAGTCACACTTGATATAATGTACAAGTATGGCCGAAGGTCACTTGCCACTGGTCCACACTCAATGAGCTATATAAGAGTAGCTTAAGAGTAAGTAGAAAAACACTTAACTCAAGAGAGTGTAAAAGTTTAGTGTATTCTTTGTTTGTTGTCTTACAGCTATTATCATTTGCAAGTATTTATAGTATCTAATTAAGGTAAGTCCTAGGTTACAGGAAATTACAGAAAAGAATCCTTATTAGCTAAGGAAAAAGGGGAATAATTTACAAGAGTATCAATGTAATCGTGCAAAAAGAATGTCTTTTGTTTGAAAGGATAGTACGGATGTCAGAAAAAGGACAGCGTACGTGGTTTGCTAATTCTAATCAAGTAAGGTTGGTGTTAGTAGTTTGGTAGCTTGGATAGTTGGGACTGGCTAAGGGTTAGTTTAGGTGATGTGCCTAGGACTCAGTTATAACTAAGACTTACCGTAGCATATTAGAACCAATGGGTCCTTCAAAATTTTGAAGAAACTTAGAGTGAGTAGGTTGATGAACTGATTAGAGTAGTTGACGTAAAGCTACTTGGAAGATATGACCTACCTACGAACATAACACAACTTGAAACTTCACTTGATATGACGTACAAGTTAATGTCAAGGTCGACCCGTTACTACTCTTGAGCTACTTAGCAAGATTAGATAAGAGTATATGAAATGGACTTGGAGAGGGCTATTTCGCAAGAACAGTATATTTAATGTCTATCTATAAGGTAAGATGATTTTGGCTTACAAGAAGAAGAGACTATTTATAGTAAGTCCTTAAGGCAACAATACAAATACAAATATTACAAAAAGGCATATAAAAGGGGGATTTCTAGTACCTACAAAAAAGGGCAAAAAGGACAAATGACAAAAAGGAAAAAATAGTACAATATTAGTGAAATGGATAGGTGGTAACGTGACAATGGTTCCGTACAAAGATTCTTTGATTACAGTAGGCGTGAGGAATTAAGATGTTGTGGCAACAAGGAGACTGAGACGAGAAGGGCTACCGTGAGAATTGGGAGGAGGAGGCTAAGAGAGAAGTACTTGGCTAGTATGAAACTAGCTCTCATTACTCGGTAGGAACTTTTAGCAGCATGTCAAATCACTTAGGACAAAGTCCTTGGCTAAAGAAAAGTTAGCATTGGCACAATAGAGCATAGTATAACAACCTGAAGTTCTCAGGGAATTTAGTTATCCACCTTCTATGTACTGTTTCTCGTTATCGGTAGGTTAACAAGAGATAATTCTTTGGGTGAGGGATTAGGGACCTCTAAGGCGTACATGAGTGGGTGAACTAGTGGTCGGTAACCCATCATTAGGGGTGACTCATTTTCGGGTCGGCCTTGGGTGATTGACTCTTGACAACTATCACTTTGGCTTCGGCGCTGGCGAAGGATGATCCTAATTTGAGGCTGGGATTGGTTTGTAGCGGAAGGGTCGGCTTAGCATGTTGAATGGTCTCTTCGACAGCTTCTTAAATGATGTAGAGAGCGAAGTAACTTAGCAAGTTGGATTGAGGAAGGCATTTCTCTTCGGCCCTCAGTTCACTTTCGACAAATCGATAAGCCAATTGGGTAAGGCCACGAACTCGAGAGTGCGTGATTAGTTCGTAATCCTTATCATCCCCTCCGGTCTGTTTGAGATTTGGGATCAAATCTTTCTCGGCTCTAGATTACTTATCCTCAGGAATATACGATTGGAGATCAGTAATGTTGAAGGAGTTTAAGACTCCATATTCTTCTAGCAGTTCAATCTTGTTACCATTAGGATTGATATTTTCAAGCACTTTGAAAAGTCCGTTGGCCCTAAGAGATAACTTGCTTCTCCTTAAGTTTGGGAATCGCTCCTTGCTGAGGTAGATCCGGACCAAATGTCCTAGTTGGAATTCTCTCTTTTTCTGTCCTTAACCTCTCCTTTTGAGCTTAGCAGTAGCTCGGCTTAATTACTCCACCACATTTCAGTGCATAACTTTGATGACCTCGACCTTCCCTATAGTCGGCAGGTCATCATCAAGTCTTGGTAGGGGAACCTGATCTATCGAAAGCTCGGGGTTGAACCCATAAGCTACCTTAAAGGGAGACTTGTTCATCACATTGTGGGTTATCCTATTATAAGCAAATTTAATGATTGGTAAGCATAGATCCCAATCACCTATGTTCCGTCCAATAGTAACCCGTAGTAAAGTTCCTACTATTCTATTGATAACCTTGGCCTGTCTATTGGTTTGTAGATGGCAAGATGTGCTGTACAATAGCTTAGTTCCCATTCGCCTCTATAGTGTCCTCTAGAAGTGGCTCATGAACTTCGAGTCTTGGTCCAAAAGAATGGTCCTGGGAACCCTGTGAAGCTTGATTATTTCCTATAAGAAAAGAAAAGAGATAGCGGAAGCATCATTAGTTTTGGAACAAGGCATAAAATATGCCATCTTGCTAAATTGATCCACGACCACCATGATGGAGTCCTTCCCTTAGGACGTCCTTAGTAACCCTAACATGAAGTCCATACTTAGCTCAGACTAGGGTTTAGTTAGGATGGGCAAGGGTAGATAGTGTCCTTGCTTTGTACGACTCTTCACTTTTCGACAAGTCACATACCTTTCCAGTATGGATTGGACATCTCTCTTCATCCTTAGCCAAAAGAATCTGGATGAAAGTACCTTATAGGTTCGACGTTGGCCAAAGTGTCCTGTTAATCCGCCCCCATGCGCCTCGTACACTAGAAATTCTCTTATAGAACAGGTTAGGATACACAATCTCCTATTTCTAAACAAGTATTTGTCCTCCCTGTGATAGTCGTCTAGGGTCCATCCCTCCTCACATCGGGCATGAATTGGACCAAAGTGTGGATCTTCAGCATACAAATTCTTTATTGTTGAAAAACCAAGTAGCCTTGTTTGCAGTTTGGTCAGGAGGGTATGTCGTCTCGATAAGGCATTAGCCATTACATTATTCTTCCCGTTCTTATATTTCACGACATAGGAAAATCCCTCCATGATCTCGACCCATTTGGCCTATCTTTGAGACAACTTCAATTGTCTCTTTAAATATCTCAAGGATTCATGGTCAGTGTAGATCACAAATTCCTTGGGTAACGGTTAGTGTTGCCATATCGTTAGGGCTCGGATTAAGGAGTAGAACTCTTTGTCATAGATAGGATAGTTGAGTGTAGCTCCTTGAAGTTTCTCACTAAAGTAAGCAATAGGTCGACCTTCTTGCATCAACATGTTACCTGTGCTCCTTCGGTGATTTCTTTGGTCTTCTCTTCATCAACTAGTATGTCACCACTACTTACAATAAACCCTAAGAATATCACTTCAGGTTGGCAAAAGTTGTACTTCTTTAGATTGGCGTAAAGCTGTTCTACTTGAAGTTTTGCAAAGACTCTTCGGAGATGCTCCTAGTGAGTCTCTAAGTCTGGGCTATATACCAAGATGTCATCAAAATAAACCATGACAAACTTACCCATAAGTTCTCGGAGCACATGATTCATCAAGCGCATAAATGTACTTAGGGCATTCAATAGATTAAAGGGCATCACAAGCCATTCATATTATCCATGTCACATCTTGAAGGTGGTCTTCCACTAATCTCCTTCATGCATTCAGATCTAATGTTATCCAGATTTACGGTCAATCTTGGAGAATACTCTTTCTTCGCTTAACTCATTTAGCTTGTCATCAAGCCTTGGTATGGGATACCTATACTTGATGGTGATTCGATTGATCACTTGGCTATCTAAATACATTTTCTAAGGCCCATCTTTCTTTGGCACTAATAAGGTTAGTACGGTACAAGGGCTAAGGGATTTACACACATACCCCTTTTACACTAGCTTATCTACTTAGCAGTTTGGTGGCCTATTCAGTATTTAGCCTATAGGCTAGATTGTTTAGCAGTGCGACTCCTGGTTGCAGGTTAATTGTATGCTCGATGCCTCAGATTGGGGCTAAACCTTTTGGTAGCTCCTCTGGAAATAGGTCGGCAACCTCCTCTAGCAAGGTTTTTAACTTGGTAAGCAGCTCCTTCTCCTTTAGTCTCATCTCCGGAATTCTTCGAACCAACAAATAGGTCGGTCCTTCGAGGTCCTTTGAGCTCCATCTCTCTTTCCAGCTTGGCTTAGGTTATTACCAAAACTTCTTTCTTCAGGGTTTGACTTAGTTAGGACTACATGACCTTTATTTACTCGGCAGTCATAAGACTTAATTTCATCATCCTACCTTCATGATCCACAAAACATGTATTTCTCCTTCCATCATATATAATTGCTCGATCAAATATCTACGGTCACCCAAGTAGAATGTAGGACGTACTCATAAGTTGCACATCATAGATACTTCATCTTGGTAATTGCCAATGCATATCGGTACGAACACATGTTTATTCACCTGTAGGGCTCCTTTATCACTGAGCCAATGAAGCTTATAAGGCCTTGGGTAGGGCTTGGTCGATAATTTTAATTGTTGGACCATAAATGCAGAGGTTGCATTGGTATAGCTTCTATTGTCAACGATCAGTGCATACAGAGACTCATTTACCTTACATTTGATATGGAAGAGATTTTCTCTCTGTTTGTCTTTAGGTACATAACTAACACTCATTGTCCTTCTCAATACGAGAGTGGCCAACATAAAGTTGCTTTCCTTATTGTGGATAACTTCCTCCTCGAATAGTTTGGTTTGTCTCTCCTCTTTCAATTCCTTTACTTCCTCGTTAATATTGTCTACTTTGATAGTTGGCACTTCGCCTCGGATCACCATAGTTCTTCTATTTGGGCATTGAGTGGCCATGTTTCCAAATCCTTGGTATTTGAAACACTTGATCTCACTCATCTCTCTCCCTAAACTCTCACCTTTCTCAAACTTCCTTAGGGATTCCTTCTCCTCTGCTCAAATATTTGGAGCAAGTTAGGTCTCAGCGACCTTACTTGGTTCCGTTCACACAAGTTTGCTTGGAACAAATTAGCTATTACCAGGTCAGTTGACAGGTGGTTGGAACCTTCCTGTTTGGCACCTTTCTATCCTCTAGGCGGCTCGGATTGCATCATCTAATGTTCCAATATCCAGGGTTTCTAGGATATCCCTAATCTCATACTTCAGTCCATCGATGAACCAAGATACAGTTTAGACCTCTAGCTCTACGACTTCACATCAGATCATTAACATTTAGAATTCCTTAACATAAGTGTCTACACTCGACCCTCCTTGCCTCAGCTCCTGTAGTCTTTTAAAGGTATCCTGCAAATAATAGCTCAGTATGAATCTTCTCCTCATAACCTTCTTCATTTCGTTCTAACTCCTAATCTTTCGTTCCCCTTCCCTTCTTCAGGTGGCTTGCAAGTTCTTCCACCATAGGACGGCATAACTAGTGAACTTTAACATAGCAAGTCTAATCTTTGCATTGTTAAGTACGTCATGGCATTCAAATTGCTTTTCAATCCCATCTACCCGATATAGGTAGTCTTCAACATCATTGCTCTTAGAAAAACTTGGAATACGCATCCTCAACCCTTCAACTCTAGGGGCTCGTACATTTCTTTCTTCAGGCTTATAGTACTCCTCTGCTTCATTGTCTCCTTCCTCTTCTTCCTCAATTTCTTTAAGTGCTAGCCTTAGTCTAGCATCCCTACCCATTCTTTCAACTCGGGGTGGTCGAGCTGGGGCATTAACTCTGCCAAACTGGCCATTGCCTCGCTCTTGTTGCTCACATCCTCTAGTAAGGTTATTTCTAGCTCGATGCCTATCTTCTTGGATAAAAGTTACCAAACTAACTACTAAGTCAGTAAGCTTATTCAAGCAATCACCAACTGATTGAGATGTGAAGCTTCCTTCTTGCTTGTAGCCATGTCAAGTACCACTTTCTTGGTTTCCTAGAGTTCCTTGAACACTTGAATTTGACATTGTTTGTTACCTTACAAAATTGATGTCTAAAAATACCACTTGAAGTTCTTTTCACGAATAACAATAATAGATCGATAACCAATACTTCCAACACCACGAAAACTGCACAACAAACAAATAACCACACTTTGTTTTACGTATTGGAAATAGGGGAAAATAGAGCATAGAACACTTCTCAACTTCCAAAATACTATGTTAGCAATAGAACATTTAACATACGAGAACAGTAACAAACCACTCAAAGAACACAATAATAGAATCTAGCTTTCAACTTAACCAAGCACTCTGATACTAGGATGATATAGGCTTGTGGATGAATACACGAGCCTAATATCATGCGTAACTAAGGGATAGGTTCAAACCATGAGATGATTCGAAGGTTAAGCAGGGGTTCCTGTACACTAACGATGGATATGATGCACTAACGCCTCACATGAGCTTAGTTCATACTTGATATGACACATAAATATAACTGAAGTTCACTTGTCATTGGTCCATGCTCAATAGGCAAGATAAGAGTAGTTTAAGAGTAAGTAGAAGAATACTTAGTTCAAAAGAGTGTAAAAGTTTGGTGTATTATTCATATGTTGTTCTGTAGCTATTACAATTTACAAGTATTTATAGCACCCAATTAGGGTAAGTCCTAAGTTACAAGAAATTATAGAAAAGGATCCCTACTAATTAGGGAAAAAAAGGGAATAATTTACAAGGGTATCGATGTAATCGTGCAAAAAGATAGATGGATGTCAAAAAAAGGATAGTACGGATGTAGTTTGCTAATTCTGTGGTCCCCATGACATTGATATTCGAATAGGGCAAATTCCGATTAGTTAAGGTTGGCATCATCAGTTTTGTAGCTCCAACAGTTGAGACTAGATAGGGGTTGGTTCAGGGGTGACTCATTTTCGGGTCGGCCTCAGGTGATTGGCTCTTGACAACTATTACCTTAACTTCAGTGCTGGTAAAGGATGGTCCCAATTTGAAGCTAAGATTAGTATGTAACAAAGGGATCGGCTTAGCATATCGGCCGATCTCTTCAGTATCTTCCTGGATGATGTAGACAATGAAGTAACTTAGCAAGTTAGATTGAGGAATGCATTGCTCCTAAGCACTTAGTTCACCTCGAAAAGATCGACGAGCCATTTAAGTAAGCCCACGAGCTAAGGAGTGCGTAATTGGTTCGTGATCCCTATCAGGGGGAGAAGTAGCCTTAGTCTCAATTGCTTCAGAACATGAAAGAACAAGTCGAAGAATTACGTTTCAAACCATACCTGATGTTGATTATAATGAATGTCACAGAATGTTTTGAAGGCAAAGATGAAATGATGGAAGCAAGCAAAAGCTTAAGGATGCGATTGATAATGAAATTTATTTTCAATATTGAAAATTCCTTAAATATGGATGATTTATCCTTAAAACTGGAATACGTTTTTGATAGAAATAATGCACTGCTTAGATGATGGCACAGATTATTGACATGTGTTTCGAGATAGAGATTCAATGGTTATTAAGGCTCTAACAGTTATTAGTGCCTGCGGTGTAATTATGGCTAAGGTGACAGCTGTTGTATGTTCTACCATTCAGTCTTTTGATAGGCGGGAAAATTGAAAAGTTGTGACCCTTCACATAGGATGTGATCCATTTTTCTAAATGCTCCCTACATTGCTTGGCATTTGGGAAATAATTTTTCATGTAACCCTACAAACAAAATACTAAACTACTTACTCCCTCAGTCAAACCTTCAACCACGAGAGTTGTGGGGGCAAATATCACGACTGAACAGTATCATTGTCATTGTAGATTGCCGTATACCGCATAAAGATATATGGTCAACCCCCTTGTTGATAATAGGCTTTCTATACAACACACAAGGCTCCTTCCACTTCATGTCACCATCAAGCCTACAGGTAAGCAATATCAAGCGAAAAAACTAAAATTAACATTTAATTTCAAGAATACTAAAGTTAAGGTGTGGAATTGTTGAATTCCATAACAAAAGAATATTACAATATGATCAAAACTATAAGAGAAACTAAACTAAGAAAATCTAAGTAAGTAAATACATTTATAATTCACTATTTACACAAAAGTTCTCTCTTCTCATCTTGGACCCACACCACGTCTCGGCATGAGACTCACCTTAGGCATTCTACGGCTTGGATGAACAAAAAGTTGGCCCTGTATCAACAAAAATCTATTGGGGTGTAAGCTTACACTTAGTGAGTAAATCCCTCTATCATGCTAAATAGACAATATCATTTAAATGCTCAACATATGAATGCATGTACACTCAGAATGCCAAACAATACATGCAATGGCTTAGGAAATTGCATGCAACTTAGAATTGCACCTGGGTTTTTATGCCACTGGCACTACTGTGCTTGAATCAAATCACAACCATAAATATAACATATATGAACTTTCATATGGAAAATACTCTTTCTTTTTCAAATATCATACCGTAAGTTAAAATTCCTAGGTCTAGCGATGTTGTGGCTTCTGTAATCTACAATCACATGCCTTGAGCAAAAGCTACAAGACACGCCCATTCACTATCGTTTAGCATCCCTTAGCGCTTAATAAGCTCGATAGCTTAGGATAGAGGCTCAATAATATAAAATGGCACATTTACCTAATCCCGGTAGAAGACCTTGCTCCTGTAGGCCCCTTCCCATCTTCCGTGTGAGGTGGTAGTCGTTATAGTTATAATGCAAATATAAGAAATGCATGACTCATTGATTTCTCTTAATTGGGTACTTAATTAGTCAAATTTCCATTGTGATCAAGGAGTATCATTCCATACAATCCATGCATAATATCATCATAACAATTTCCATTATTATCTCATTAGCAGGTCATGGCATTCAATCATAAAACAATATACATGCATTTCCCATATCCTAAAGCATTCAAATTCAATATATACATTTAAGTGTGACTGAACTACAAGAAAAATCAAGCATGAAGTTATTGAGAATCACTCACTCAGCTATGGTGGATTAATTATAGTAATTTGGGGGTAAATCTTCTCCGCTAGTCAGGTCCCTTGAACAATGCAAATATGATAAAGTTAAGAGTTTGAAACAAAGTTAGAAGACTAACCTAAAATTCTTTAAGTTACACTTTTTAACTTAGTGTCGTATTTTTCTTGGTTTTACTTAAAACTTCAATCATGTATAATCTTCTCGTTTTAAATCTAATTATTATGATCTTGTAGTTTATTTTCATTTTTTTTAGTGTACTTTAATTTGGTGAGGTTAGATTTTTGAGATGAGGCACACAAAGCTATCCATTGGTCAGAGCAGTAGCGATCCTTATGTTTTAGTGTACTTTTGGGCTTTGTTTGATTGTTAGGCTTTTTGATATCTTAATAAATCTTTTAGGCTTGGGCTTTGGAATTTATTTTAAGCTTAAAATACTCTTTAAGGTCATATATTAATCTTTGTCTTATGACCTTGGTGCTATCAACATTTTCTTAGACTTTTATGTGGGCTTAAGTGGTTAAATGAGCTTGTTTTTTTTTTTTTTTTTTTTTTTTTATCTAAACTAAGAATAGTCACTTTGTTGGGCTTGGGAAGTGTTATGTGGGCTTCTTATGGATTTTAAAACAACTTTTCTTGATTGTTTTGGGTGTTGGTTAGAAAATTTGTGGAGGGTCAACTTGGAGTTTTAAGCTTATTTTGAGAGTTTTAGGCTTTATACGCTTATTATACTTACTTTGATTGGTCTTTTCACTTTATTTACTTGGTTTCATCATATTTTTAAGTGACTTTTCTTATGGTTCCAGATCTGGTCACGATGGTTCAAGGGTCATTCACTTGGTTTCTTAACTTGTTTTATCATTTCCTTAAGTTTAGGGGTGAGATCATAAACTATGCTATTCACATTCCAACTCCGACTTAACTTCTCTTCCATAAGGTGATTATTTAACTTATACACTACATGAAAATGATAGATCTCATACTTATCATAACTTCTATACCATAGTTCACATCTCACAAAGTTGGTTTCTTCTTGAAAGCTTCATGAAATGGATTTTCTTTTACCTAAGGCTAGTTTTAAGCATGTTCAACCTAATAGAAGTGAAATTAATACTTGAATGACTTCCACATACTCTACATCCAGCATGATAATCCTTCATTCATGTGTATATTTCATGACTTTTTCAGCTTAATATCTTCCATTCTAAGTGTTAAACATGTATCCTTACATAACAACAACTTAACATGCTCATATTCTAACTTTCTTGTGAAAGATTTATAGGCTTACTTCTTGAAGTGGCTAGTTAAGTTATCATCTTATGTTCATGCCAACATCTTCATAAAAACATGGTCACCTAAGATGACATACTAGATCACTTTAACAAGGAAACATCTTACTCGTCCTCAAAAGCGTATATAAGCTGGTTGTGCAACTAAGTATCCTCTTAGCTCCTTGTTTTTCTTCCTCTTCTAGCAAGTTCTTTTGGAAGGTAAGGTCTTGATCTTTAAAGTAGGTTTTGAGAATGTTCTAAATTTCCTAAAAATAGCTTTTGAAGTTGTTAAAAGAAGGCAACAAAATTAAGCTTTTGTGTTGTGAGTGTGAAGCAAGGAAGTAGTGGTAATGTTGGGATTTGGTGGGGTTGTGTTTCCTCTTTTGGTTTGTGTTTAAGGTGAGAAAAAGAAAGTGAAAATGAGGGTGAAGAGTGAGAGAATGTGGCCGGTTTTGATAGGGAAGGAAGTATGTTCAAGAAGCTTCAATTGGTTATCTTTTATCATGCACAAATGCAACTTTGACAAGACTAGATGATCTAAGCATTAAGGGGTGAATAGTAGATGTGTAAGACAATTGAGTGATTGAAAGTTGACAAGGCATGGCCTCCCCTAATCTACTTCTTACAACCGGCCATAAGGGCTTCTTTTTGTGCATTGTGTTGTTTTGTTACTTATTTGAAACTTGAATTCATAAAATAATGTGACAACTTGTTCATATGTAGTATAGGTTATGGTAACATATGGAAAGTGTCTTATCACTAGTTTTTGATAGGTTATCAATTGATAATTGATTTCAACTCTCAATTGACAAGTTAATTAAGGTGATTGGTTATCTCACTTATCCATATGTATAAGGCTTATGCATTAGGAATAAGGGAATTGTCTTATATATAATTCTTTTAGGGTTTGATTCTTAAATTAACTTATAAGTTTTGATTTAATTCTCATAAAATTATGAAATTTTCTAGAGTTGAATAAAATTGTTTAAATTAAATTTTTAATTAATTAATTAGAATCATAAGTCCTTAATTATCTTAAGGTTTAGGGTTTTAGGTGACTTAAGGTCTACAGTTCTTGTATTTGAATTTAATCGTTAATAAACTTTTGAATTGGGAAACTAAGTCCATTTTTAAATGTAAACTTAAATTCTTAGTTTAGTTAATCCTTGGGAACATTGGAGAAGTACTCTTAGTTGATTCACATACCTGTTAAATAGTAAGGTTTACAGCAAATGTTGATAGTCGGATTTCATTCTGCTACTCGATTGCTGAGATGCTGAGTAACTCACTTCTCGACTAACGTCGATTAACATAGATTCGTATTTGATTTCAATTTAAAGAAAGTGGCACGAAAAATTATCACTTGGCACGGTTATATTACATAACTACCTACTATTCCTACATTTTAGGAATATATTGATTGAGAGGTCTCTACGTATCCCAATAATCATACAATTAATTGTTATTTTAGATACTTGACATTAACTTATAAATACGGAGAGTAAGCACTGTAAGAATAAGCTAAGACCCCATAACCACTCATTTTATTTTTTTCCTTAAATTCATTTATTGACTTAGGTATCGAAGTAACCGCACCGGACTGGCCTCAATATCCTTTAGTTCTTTGTACTTTATAGGAAGGAAATTATCTGAAACCCTAACAATAGAATTGTTATTATTTACTCTCTAGTTCTTTACAACCTTTCAATTTCAATTATTTTTGGACCGTAGAGATTCTTAATTCTAATCTTAATCTTATTCCTATGGAAATGGACTCTAAATTAGTTGGAGTCGCGTCTTTAGCTAATTCTTAACATTGAGACCCTCTTTATCTGCATCACTACTAAATAAAGTATCTCAAGATTGAATGAAATCTGTGGATCCCACTATTAGGTTTCCCTAATCCAAAGAGATCTAATACCTAATCTCTTAGTACATTGAAACTCTTCTAATTACACTTGTCTGCTTACTATAGGCCTCATGACTCTATAGTAAACTTAGACATCTAATTAGTAACCACGGTAAATACTAAAGTAAGATAATGTATTTGGTGTAATTAGATTATCAAATAATAATATTATAGATAGAAAGAATAATTGTTGTAAAAAGACCTAGATTCCAATAATATTCACTAAGAATGATTAAACAAAAAAACAACATAATAATAGAAGAAATAAATAAATTTGAGAGATACCCAACAATATTCTAAACTACAATTCTACCAAAGGGTGCTCTCATAGAAAGCACTAGTCTAAGGATCTATTTATAGAGATGTAGGTTTAGGTTTACAAAGAGAGACTTGACAAAATAAATGATACATCGAATATTGCATGTCTAAAAATAGAATATTTGCTTCAAAAATAAGATTCACTTGTCACGGTATGAGCATACCTTAGGTACATAGTTGTGGTGGTTGAACATGTACTTATTCTTTATGTGAAATCTTGAAATTTAAAGAAAGTACTTAATGAGAGGAATACAATTAAGGACCATGGCCCTGGTGGTGGTCCTTCTTGGGCTTCTTTTCTCACTTGATTCTCATCCAAACCTTCTCTAATTCATCTTGTGATCAATGCTTTTGCTTCAAATTACTGCCAAAATGGCTAAAAATCTTCAAAACTTCATAAAATGCTCCAGAAGTCCCTAAAAATGAAATTTAAATGAATTAAGCACAAAATAACAAAAAATTAACTTGGTTAAGGTCTTAAATAGCATAAAAGAACCATAGAAAATATATGCTACTTTTGTGTTATCAACTCTTCAATAGTGTTAGGTTTAGGTATGGATGGTGATGGTGGTGGTTGAATCTTTAGGTGGGTTATGATCGTCTCTTGCTATACCAAGGCACAATCTACCTTATGTTGTATGGTCCGTTGCTTTTTGAATAGCTCTCTCATAAACTTCTTGAAAGTACCAATCACTAAGAAAGATGCATATTCTACTCACAACCTTGATGATGAGGAGGTAACCTTACTAGCTAGTTCAAGCGGTAGATCTTTAAGTGCTAGTAAGAGTTGTATGGCTTTGATTGCATCATAGGTGATAGGAACAGGGGGATTCATCACTTGCATGTAGGTTACATTGCAAAGGATAGGAAAATTTTTCACTAGGTAAGTAATGAAGGGACCTACAAAAATATACTTAGAGTACCCTTCAATAGCTTGGTTTCATAGGAACTAAGCCATTCTAAGTCCTAATGATAGGAATTAGCCCCTTGGACTAATCACATATAGTTGAGCTAGAGGACTCCAAAGACTTACTCAAAGAATACTAGCTCGAAGCCATGTCTAAGATAAGGATTCTTATTTTGAATTGATCTCTTGCCAACCTGATTATCAAACCTTCACGTATGTTAGACCTACTCCTACATACTGCTCAGCAATTGTGCTATGGCAGGATATTTGAGAAGATAGTGCTAAGACCACTTGAACTAAGCTCTCAAGCCGACCACAAGCATCTGACCCCAAATCAAAATGACTACTCTACAGTAGGGTTGGCTAGCCCCCGACCTAATCCAAATCAGGTCAGCCCTTGACTGAAAACTCTCTTTTCTCTTCCTCACCCACTTTATACCATATTTTTGACATTTAACCATCGAGTGACATGTGTTTTCTGGCATAACATTCTAGAAGGATTCTTACTTTTCCGTACTAAATACTTTTGTCTCTTTAACCCTTTTTAGTATATATTATGTAACCTAATTGTAAGAATACCCTTTCGTCTTTTCATACATATAAGGTAACCTTAGTGGATGGGTATATACACCTCCACTTGTTTGTATGAATCATACATTAATATAAGAATTATTTACACCTCCTTTGAGTAACTTTAGTATTCTCATTATCCTTGAACTCCTATCTATTTTCTTTAGCAAGGAGTAATGGCGAGTGACCCTTCAGTTTAAACCGGTGAGTCATATCCAGTGAATTGTAGGCCAAGTAAGATTGAGTGGTGCAATATATCCATTCGGTAGCTACCTGAACTTTGCTAGCTTTTGTTTTATTTCTTTTGGTTCGCTTCGTTGTGGTGCTTTTCTATGTATCTAATCCCGAAGACGCATCAGCTTCATTAGTATCAGAGCACAATTTTGAGAGTGAGTGTGTGAAGTTGTAGTGAAGTTTTTGGTTTGGTTTGGTTTGCTGCTAGTAGATGTTGTGCTCCTTCTATAGCTATTGCGGTGTGTTCGTATGAAGTAAGTTTAGAATTGTGAGTTGTATAGTGAAGATTTATGTGTTGATAAGTGTGATTTCATCGTTACTCTGTTCTTGCCCTGTTTTTCACTACGAAAGTAGTGCAAGATCATTTCTATTCCGTTTAAGTTGTTATTGGATATTAAAATTGTTGGTGTGTTAGTCGAGGTTTTAGGAAGTACGGAAGCATTGTTTTCCTGTATATTGAGTTGTTAATCTATTTCAAAGATATTGTATCATGTTAGATTCAGGTGTTCAGGGTGTTATCAGTGATCAGAGTAGTGGTGTTTAACCTAGTCGTGGTCATAATGGTAGCAACACCTTTGGGTCAATTGATGAAAAACTTGATAGACTCATTAACCTTATTAAGAGTCTAGTCATAACAATGCAAGTTAATAGGCAACAACCTCAGGGTATACCATTGCATAACCACCTGAAAATATTCATGAGATAGGTTATGGCCAAGGTGGCTGAGCCCATAACTTAGTTCAACCCCTTTGAGCCAAAGGAGTTATAGATCGAGTTTCTAGACAAAGATTAGAGTTAGAGGAAATTGACGAGGATGATGAGGAGGTTGATGTTGAGGAGTATGGAGAGGAAGAGGAAGAGGTTGGTTATTACCAAGCATAAGAGCGAGGACCCTGAGCTCCTTAAGGACTAGACTATGTTAAGGTCCAAATCCCACCCCTCAGTGGAAGTGGAGATGTAGATGTAGATGAATATTTAGAGTAGAAAGAGAAGCCAGAGAAGGTGATCGATTGTTATGGATATACAGAAGCTATGAAAGTTTGACTTGCTATACTTGAGTTCTCTGGGTATGCCATCATGTGGTGGAAAAATCTGAATGCAGCTAGGTTAAGGATGGAAAACGAGGTGCAAGGACCTGGGATTAGATGAAAAGATTGTTAAGAGATAGATTTGTACATGAGACCTACTTATAAGATACGTTTACAAAGTTGCAGGAACTCTGCCTGTTGATAGTCAATTTTTGTCCACCTATCTTACTCGTCCATTTAGCTACTGACAGGCTACGTTATTTATATTCTTGGCACCTCACCGAGTAATTAACATTCTTGGCACTACGTCGAGTAACACAGATCCGTTACTGATTTGAATTCAAGTTCATGACATGAATAGTTATTACAAGCATTGTTATATTGCATAATTGCTTGCTGTTCCTACATTTTAGGGAAGATATCTAATCAACAAGCTTCCATGTGTCTCAACAGTTATTTCGATAACTGCTCCTTCAAACATGACAATCTCCTATAAATACGGGAATGAAACTCTGTAAGAGACATTGGATAACTCTTAACCTCTTTACTTTACCCTTCTCATTCTTACTTACTAACTTAGGCATTGGAGTGGCTGTACTAGATTAACCCCAGTACCAAGCATTTTTCTTATCTTTGTAGGATATTTCCAACCCCCAAAATTCACCAACAACATTTGGCGTTGTCTGTTTTTCCTAAATACACCCATAGAATGACCAAGAATGCAGGTGCTAGCACTTCCTCCAAACACCATAAAGGGGGGAGCTGGCATACTGATGAGCAAAAACTAGCTAGACTCAAGCAATTATGATTCGATTTGGCTAAGGAAAACTTGGAGTTAAACAAAAAGCATGAGCAAATCCTTAACCTCCTCCATAATAGTATTCATCCAAATCAGAACAACGAGCATGGCGATCATGATGCTGATAATAGTGATGATTCAATTTATTCACCTAAGTTGTAGAAAAAGCAAGCTAAGGTTGCGACGGGACCCTCGGCTCCTACTTTCAAAAAGAATGACAAAGGCAAAACACATACAACAGTTGCATCATGTAGGCCCCTCGCATGTCAGCACCCTTACTACATCAAGCAAGCAATTCCAAATCAAGAAGAGTCCCTCTGTTCCAAAGATTTTGGAGTAAGTGATACCTCGATACATCAAGGTGCCATAATTTGAAATTTATGATAGAACAAAGGACCCCAAAGACCACCTGGAGTACTATTGTACATTGGCCAAATTGCATGGTTTGAGTGATGCAGTGGCTTGCTAAGCTTTTCCCTCAACCTTAAGGAATGTAGTCAACACATAGTTCAAACACTTAAAACCAAACACCATTTCTTATTTTGATGAATTAGTAGAAGTGTTTCTTCAACACTTCCTTGCAAGCAAACTTCTTGTTAAGGATTCCTCAATCCTTCACACAATCAAACAAAAATTAGATGAGTCAATCAGAGACTGCCTAGCCGGGTTTATGGTCGAGATGGTTCAAATCCTAGAATTGGATATGATTGTATTCCTTAATGCCGTGATCGATGGAGTTAAGCCCATGGAGACTTTTTCAAGTCTCTCACAAAAAACAAGCTGAAAACTTTCGCCGAGTTCAAGGCTAAAGCTACCTCATACATCCGTTAGGAAGATAACATAAGGGCTTAATAAGAGGTTGATCATAATAGAGGAGATAGAAAAAATGACAAGAGAAAAAGTGCAAAGGATAGACTTGGCTCAGATGATGATTAAAGTTCGAATGTTGAGAGAATGAGACCAAGAATTCTAACATTTTCATCCTACATTTTCATCCTACATACTAGTCAATTGTCCAATTTCGAACATATTGATGGAGGTATGTAGGCAAAGAGGCGTTCTACAATGACTAAAAAGAATGAGAGGAAATCCCTCGATGAGAAATTCCAACAAGTATTGTGACTTCCACCGCGACAAGGGTCATAATACAGATGAGTGCATACATCTTAAGAATGCGATTGGAGATGCGATTCAACGTAAGCATTTGTGAAAATTCCTAGCGCATGATGCCGAAAATATCGAGAGATTGTCTTAGAGGAGATATGAGGAACAAGAGAATGACACTCAGCTAACTATGGCCGAGAGAGATATAAGGGATGCAAATCTTAGTAGAGCACCTAATGGAGTGATCAACACCATTGTCAATGGACTTACTATAAGCCAGTCAAGCTCTTTAAGTTTAATGAATGCTAAAAATTACATCTGCAACACCTAAGGTAAGAAGGTTAGGATTGACAATACAATTTCTTTCACGGAGGATGACTTTAAGGGCATCTAGAGACCGCATGATGACGCACTAGTTATCGGTGTAAGAGTCGCAAACTTTGAAGTCAAGAAGATTCTTATTGACATAGAAATCGGTTGATATCATTTTTCAGCACGCATTCAACCAAATGAGACCCAAGATCAAGGCACAGCTAAGATCTTACAAGTATGATTTGTATGCCTTCAACAACCAACCAGTTTAAGTAGCTGAAGTAATTTCTTTGCCAATACAGATCGGCGATGACGAGCATGTCACAGAGGATATAGTAGACTTTTTGGTCATCAAATGTTAGTCCCCATTTAGCATTGTCCCTTCAACTGCACATTTTAAAGCTAAGTTCCCTACTCCTACTGGAGTCATCGTGTGTAAAGGGGACTAGCAATTGGCAAGGTCCTTATATATGAGGGCCTTAAGACAAAAAGAAGTCTTTCAAGTGGAAATTTTTCCAGAAGGCAAGTCAGTCGGCATAGAGAATATCGAGAGTGATACTGAGGAAATTTCTGTAGGAGATGACCTTGGGAAAACTATGAGGATTGGGAAGCCCTTGTTAGAAGATACTCGGCAAAGTTTAATTAACTTCTTGCAAGCTAATTCTGATATGTTTGCATGGTCCCCTTTAGATATGTCGAGTATCCCGAGAGAAGTCATGGTACATAAGCTCCAGATTGATTTGAATGTGAATGTGTTCCAACAAAAGAAGAGGAATTTTACATTAGAGAGACAAGTAGCAACAAAGGAAGAAGTCCAGAAGTTATTGAATGTAGGATTTATTTGGGAAGAGCCTTATCTGACTTGGTTAGTCAATCGTGTGTTAGTTAAGAAGTCTAACGGCAAGTGGCAAATATGCATAGACTTTATGGATCTTAACAATGCCTATCCTAAGGATTGTTTCCTACTACCAAAAATTGATTAGATGATAGATGAAACTGCTGGATGCGTATTACTTTCTTTTATGGATACTTTCTCTGGTTACAACCAAATCAAGATGGACAAGGAGGATGAAGTTCATATGTCTTTGTTACTAATTTTGGAATGTATTGTTACACGGTGATGCCCTTTGAGCTGAAAAACGCCGGTGCAACTTACCAGAGACTTGTTACCTAAATGTTCAAACCCAAGATTCATAGAAACGTTGAAGTATATGTTGATGACATGATTATGAAGAGTATGAAGGAGGATTGGCATCTTGCTAACCTTGAGGAGACACAATATGAAACTTAACCCATAGAAATGCATTATTAGAGCAACATCAAGAAAATTTTTAGGATATATGGTTACTTAGTGCAGCTTTGAGGCCAACTTGAGAAAGATTGATGCGATAAGGAACATGAAATTCTCTCATATAGTCAAGGAAGTGCAGGAACTCACCGAGTGTATAGCTGCCCTCAACAGATTTGTGTTAAGGAAGTGTTAATAGGTGTGTGTCTTTATTACATGAGTCATGTTTTGCAAGGGCCTGAGCTTTGATACATGAAAGTTGAAAAATTTGTTTTAGTAGTGGTTCTCTTGGCAAGGAAGTTGAAGCTGTATTTTGAAACTCACAAGATCATAGTGCTTACTGATCAGCCATTACGGTAAGCATTGCAAGGACCTAACTCCTTCGGGAGGATGATGAAATATGCATTAGAGCTAAGTACACATGGCGTACAATATAAACCCAAAATGGCACTAAAGGCTCAAGTGTTAGCAGATTTTGTAGTTGAGTTCACTAGTGAAGAAAATAGTGTGGAGTTTGTCGAGAAACCTATTTGGTTCCTTTATGTAGATAGTTCTTCAATGAAAGAAGGAAGTGGTGCAAGCCTTATTCTTCAAGGCCCCTACAATGTTAAAGTTTATTATGCTTTAAAATTCGGATTCTTGGCTAGCAACAATGAAGTAGAGTATGAAGCTTTGATTGCTGGACTGAAACTAGTAAAAGAGATTGGCACAAAGAAACTTGAAGTGTTTTTTGATTTGCAATTGGTGGTGAATTAAGTTACGGGAAGTTACATGGCAAGGGAAGAAGAGACGAGTAAGTACCTATTGGTGGTATGAATGCTCGCAGAAGAATTTCAATCTTTCACCATCCTTAAAATTCCAAGAAGCAAGAATATTATTGTCGACAAGTTGTCAAAATTAGCCATGGCATTCCTTGAATTGAGCAACAAACTTTTTATTGAATTTCTTCCGTAGAAAAGTTTATCTAATCTTTCGTAGAGCTATGAGTTAGCGCCTTACCTAAGAGAAGAATCTTGGATGGATCTCCTAGTAGATTATTTGAGAGAAGGTACTCTCTTAGATGACAAGAAAGGAGTGTGGAGATTGGCTTACCAGGCCATAAACTATATATCGATTGATGGTCAATTGTATAAACACGACATATCACAATGATGAACTGCCAACCAGTAGTCCCATTACTTGCGCATGGCTTTGAGGACTATAATCCCTCACTCGAAGAATTCTCTCTCAGCAACTTGCTGATTATGAGAAAGTTTACATCGAAGTTGGGTGGCTGAACTTCTTAAGCTCTCCGCATTATCATACTATGATCTATTCTCTTGGTAGTGATGATGCCGACCATTCCCTAGCCGAGGACCCTATCCCGAATAATCCGATTAGTTGCTATCGAGAGGTTCCTGTCGAGTGACGAAAGACTCACTTATCGATCGGGTAGTTTTCTTTTGGCATACTACCATCTCTCTCATCTCGGCCCCTTTATTGTCGCAATATCTTGATCCCTTTCGCCTGCTATGCTTAGATAATATTCCTCTGGGACCAATGTTGCATTGCCACCTGTCTACTTTGTTTTACATTGTACCACTTTTCCATTCTTGTTTTTTGTCCTTTTTACTCTTTTTTATATGTACTAGGAATCCCTTTTTGTATATACTTTCTTGTAATTTCTTTATTTGTAATGTTGCTCTAGTGACTTACTATAAATAGTCCCTTTCTCTTGTAAGCCGGATATAACTTACATTTTTAATATTGAATATTTTGTTCTTGTAAGACAACTCTCTCCAAGTCATCTTTCATACACTCTATCTAATCTTGTTGAGTAGCTTAAGATTAGTGGCGGATGGACCTTGACATCAACTTGTATGTCATATCAAGTGAGGTATCAAGTCTTATTGTGTTTGTTGGTGAGTCACATCATGTTCGTTGGTGAGTCACATCCTCTAAGTAGCTTCACGTTAGCTACTCTTGTTCGTCTATAGGCCATTTCCCTCTCGCTTTTTTCGATATTTCAGAGGACCCATTTTAACTAGATTTACTACAATAAGCCCTAGTGATAATTAAGCTCCGAGGCACATCATATAATTTCCTTGGTATCGAGCTTAAGGTTGAGACCGAGAGCTATGTAGTAATAGTTAGTCTATTGTACGATATATTTGTATGTGTGTTGAAAGCATCTGAGTGAAGTGTCTTTACTAAAGCTTTATGTTAAGAATGTCGAACCTTAGTGTATAAGGAGAGATTAATGATGTCAAGAGTGATGCTCATGGTCGTAGTCGAGTTACCTAACAAACACCACATACTATTGATGAGTAGATACAAGACCTTCATACTATTGTGGCTAACTTGGCTGTCTTAGTAAACAAGGTTTTAGAGACTGGACTACATGAGAGAGTAGTTGAGTAGGGCCGAGGAGGTAGATGAACAAGTGAGCTCTGGAAGCCTTTCCAGTGAACCAAGCATCACCGCGACATGCCCATAAAATCGCGAGGAGAAGGTTAAAGTTAAATGGAGTGGAAGAGTACGAAGAAGAAGAAGACCAGTATGTTGGGATTAATGAGCGTAAGTTTAAAGCGCTACAAAGTGCCGGACATCTTAAGGTATAGATTTTGAGCTTCAACTGGTTTAGTAGTGCTGGTGATTGCCTGGATAAGGAAGAGAAGATCAAAAAGATATTCAACTTCTATGATTATGAAGATGTTGTCCGCATTAGAATGGTCGCATTAGAATTTTCTGAATATGCGGCAATATGGTGGAAGAAGCTATAAAATGTTTGCCTTAGGACTTGATGTGAGGTCTGAACATGGAACGATTAATGACTATGTTTGAGAGTTTTCTAAGAAGTAGGTTCATTCTCGAACACTATGAATAAGACACTTTCCGACGACTCTAAGACTTGAAGCAAGGTAACAGATCCATATATGACTATGTTTGAGAGTTTCAGTTGGTCATGATATGATGAGATGTCGATGAGCCTGAGACCCGAACTATAGTACAATTCGTCTTTGGATTACGGACTGAGATTGGTAACATTGTGGAGCTGCAAAGCCTCATAACTTTAGATGAAACCATTCATATGTCCTAGAGAGTTGAAAGGCAACAGCAGAACCAGGTTAACCGAATGTCAATTAGTCGAACACTAATACTAAATAGGAGCGGCCTACCGAGCCGACTAATGAATGATAGAGTTTCAAACAGTTCCGAGGTGGAATGCCGAGGTCACATGCTGGGCCAACCAGACGAGGGTCGAAGTAAGAGCAAAACCGAAGAGCTTGAGATTCGAAGAGACTAGGGTCAACTTTCAGGGAGGAAAACCCGAGAAATCAAATGTTTTAAATGCCTTGGCTATAGATACATGGCTAGTCAATGTCCAAACCGCCGAGTCATGACCATAAAGGAAGATAAGCCCTAATTTGAAGTAGAAAGTGCAAGTAAAGGAGAGGAAAAAGTGGCAGCCGATCAGATGCTAGAAGAATTTGAGGAAGATCCTGATGCTGAGATACCTCTTGAGGGTGGAGTCGAGTATTGCTTTGTAGTTCAATGATCTCTGAGTACTTTTGTGGCTAATGAGAATGAGCAAAGAGAAAACCTCTTTCAAATAAATTGTCGGGTGAATGGCAAACTATGTGCCATGATCATTGATGGAGGGAGCTGTACCAACGTTATCGTGCAAGGGGTAGTTAAGGCCATGAAATTGCCAACCCTTCCACACCCTAAGCCATACAAGATTCACTGGCTGAATAAGAAAGGAGGACTATATGTTCCCAAGCAAGTCAAAGTGTCGATTACTATTGGTGATAAGTACAGGGATAAGATACTGTGTGATGTCCTTCCCATGTGTGCATCTCACATATTACTCGACCGACTGTAGCTATTTGAGTTGAGAGTGTTACATGATGGCTATAAAAACACCTACATGTTTCAAAGGATGAGAAGAAAATTATATTGACACCTATGAGTCCTATGGAAGTATAAGAAGCCCAGGAAAAGGTTGCTAGATCTCTACAGCAAAAGTCCTTACTGATTTCTTGAGCTTAGTTTACATGAGGGGTTAAGGCCAAGGACTATGTGCTCCTTTTAGTTAGGAGATTCTTAGAGGTTAGGGAGGCCATAAACTTACTTATCGAAATGCAACAGCTACTTTAGGAATTTACCGACCTCTTTCTTAATGAGATGTCGAAAGGTTTACCTCCCTTGAGAGGAATTAAGCGTTGCACCGACCTCTAATTAAGGGCTGCTTTACTAAACCAACCCATTTACAGGCTTAATCTAGTGCAGACAGTTGAATTGAAGAAGCAGGTAAATGGGTTAGTATATTACGGATAAGTTTGTAAGAGCATGAGTCCTTGTGTTGTACCTATTGTACTTGTGTCAAAAAAGCATGGGACATGGCGAATGTGCATTGACAGTCAAGCTATCAATAAGATCACCATCAAATACCAATACTCGATCCCATAGCTTAATGATGCTTGACAAGTTACATAGCACTTGCATCTTTTCTAAGATTGACCTGAAGAGCGGCTACCACCAAATACAGATGAAACCTGGGGATGAATGGAAGACGGCCTTCAAGATAAGGGATGGTTTGTTTGAATGGTTGGTGATACCATTCGGACTAACTAATGCGTCGAGTATATTTATGCGATTGATGAATCATGCACTAAGGTCATTGATTGGCAAATGCATTGTAGTTTATTTTGATGATATTTTGGTCTATAGTGCTGACCTCCTTGTACATGTTGAACATTTGAGATTGGTGTTTAACATACTTTGTGCCGAGAAACTATTTAGCAACTTGAAGAAATGCGCATTCTATTAAAGTGAGGCTGTATTCCTCAAATACATTGTTTTAGGGAGTAGAGTTCAAGTTGATGAGGAAAAAGTCAAAGCTATTAATGAGTGGCCTATGCCGACTAGTGCTGCCAAAGTTAGGAGCTTCCATAGCCTAGCCTTGTTCTATCAAAGATTTATCTAGAACTTCAACTCCATAACTATACTGTTGGCTGAATTGACCAAGAAGAATGTTAAGTTCAAATGGACAGAAAATGCTTAAAGGAGTTTTGAAGATGTGAAGTCTAAGTTGACATCTGCTCCAGTACTCACCTTACCAGATTTTGAGAAGGTTTTTGAGGTTGAATGTGATGTGTCTAGTGTTAGCATTGGTGTTGTCCTTATGCAGGAGTGCCGACCCATTGCTTACTTCAGTGAAAAACTCTAAGGTGTTGCTCTAAAATACTTAGCCTACGATAAGGAATTCTATGCCCTTGTCCGTATACACCAGAACTGGCAGTATTATTTGTTGTGGAGAGAATTCATCATCTATTTGGATCATGAATCTCTTAAGTGTCTTCGTAAGCAATAGAAGCTTTCTTGGCATCATACCAAATGGGTCGAATTCTTGAAAACCTTTTGCTATGTCATCATTTATAAGAAGGGAAGCACCAACACAGTGGTTGATGCACTTTCTCGCCGTCATACCTTCATCACAACATTACAAGCTAAGGTACTTGGATTTGGTACTTTACCCGATTGGTATGAGCATGACCCACATCTTAGACCCTTAGTAACTAAGTGTAATGCTAGAGGAGTTGTGGAAGGGTTCTACTTGAGTGAGGGGTTCTTGATGAAAGGCAAGCAAATTTACATACCGAGTGGTTCTACAAGGGAGCTACTGGTTCGAGAAGCTCATGTCAAGGGTCTGGTCGGCCATTTTAGAGAAAAGAAGACGATTGAGATATTGAAGGAGCACTTTTATTAGCCTAGAATGATAGAGGATGTGCACCAAATACTTGAGAGGTGCAAAGTATATAACTATGCAAAAGGGAAGAGAGAGGCCTATGGAGAATATACACCCTTACTAATTCTCGAGTGGTTGTGGACCGATCTAAGCATGGATTTCATGCTCGGCCTTCCCTATACGCCAAGAAGATACAATTCGATCATGGTAGTGGTCGATCGGTTCAGCAAGATGGGCCACTTCATTCCTTGCCATAGAACTAATGATGCTTTATTCGTCGCTAACCTCTTTTTGTAAGAAATTGTGCAACTATACGTCATATCAAGTGGTGGGTGAACCTTGACATTAACTTATACGTCATATCAAGTGAGGTGTTAAGTCATGTTATGTTCGTTAGTGAGTCATATCCTTTGAGCAATTTCACATCAACTACTCTTATTCATCTATAGACCATTTCCCTCTTACTTTCTTTGATATTTTAGAGGACCTATTTTAGCCAGTTTGCTATGGTAAACCCTAGTAATAACTAAGCTCATAGACACATCACACAACCCTATCTTCGATGTCCTCTTCCAAGAGATTCCCAGAAGGTGTTATCTGAGTTGCATGGTAGTGTATGCAGTAACCATGTAAAAGCACAAACACTGTATGTTCAAGCATTGTGACTTGGCTATTACTAGCCGACCATGAGAAAAGATGCAAAGGAAGTTGTTCAGCATTGTCCTCAGTGCTAGTAGCACAAGTCATCGAGTCATGTGCCTACAATTGAGTTATGTAGCCTAACCAGTCCTTGGCTTTTCGCTCAATGGGGGTTAGATATTCTCGAACCCTCTTTGAAGTCTAACACCCAGCGACAATTTGTTATTGTTGTAGTAGATTACTTTACCAAGTAGGCAGAGGCTAAGGCAATAAACAATATCATTTTGCACAGCCTAAGTCAGAAAGTAGATCAAGTAAGAGGGAAATGGGTCTAAATGTACTACTGAATGTTTCATGGGGGTATTGAACCACCTACAAAATCGCGACTAAGGAGACACCCTTCAGGTTAGCATACAACATAAAAGCTGTGTTGCTGATTGAGTTAGATTTGCCAAATCTACGAATGTAGAATTTCAACGTTATGGTTAATTAAGTTGGATTAACAACGAATTTGGACACCATTGATGAAATTCGAGATATTGCAAGAGCTAGAGTCGTAGCATACCAACATAAAGCGGTAAGGTATTACAATTAGAAAGTGAAGCACAAGGTCTTTCAACTTGGAGATCTAGTTTGCTGAAAAATAGAAGCTACTGGCGATCAAATTAGTCAAGGGAAGCTCAACGCGAATTAAGAGGATTTTATCAGGATCTGGGAAGTTGTTGGTGAGGGGGCCTATCGACTAGAAAGGTTAGATGGATCTATCATCCTTTGAGCATGGAATGTAGAGAATTTGAAATTATATTTCAATTGATTGTTCGGATGATGTTCATCTCCACTTATTTGTAAGGCGACATCCTACATACTTGTAAGACTACAGTACTTTTTTATGAGAATTATGTTTGAAGTCTCTTTATGTTTCTTATTCTTTTTATGATTGCCCAATTAATGAGTTTTAGGCTGCACGGCAAATGAACTGACTTAAGTTCTAACCTATCATGGTTAAGGAACTGCATAAATTAATCTTACAGCTGTGTAATGCGGCTAATCAATGCCTCAAACGGCTAATGAATAATGTCTATAAAAACTCATGAATTGGGTGTGTGAAATAAAACATATCGAGAAATAATTGAGCACTTAAAATAAAACGTGTTGAGAATAAGTTGGGTGTGTGAAATAAAACATGCTAAAAGATACTTTTTGTGTGAAATGAAACATGTTGACGAATAAGAACGTATGAAATAAAACATGGGGAACTCATGGTGCATGAAATAAAACGTAGTGAAAACAGTTATATGAAAGATATTTCATTCAACAAATGCAGTTACAAATGTACGACCTATTATATGAAAGATTTCTTGTTTGAACAGTTATATGAGAGAACGGAAGGTACAAAGAATACAAAGAAAATCCTATGGCCTACTCTTGAAAACAACATAAGTAATTTTTGGATCGGAGGTTGGGGCTTTATTTAAGAAAGCTTCTTTCTTGGCAATGAGGTCTTAGAGCCGGCAGATTGCTCTTTTTGCTCATAGGGGATTAATTTTGATAGACGTTCTTTGTCTTCCCCTAAATCCTTGGTGTGAGCTTCGTCATCACCTTTATTAACAATCTCGGCACCTGCCTTGTCGTCATCGTCTTCATTAAGACTGCTAACTTTGTCGTTGACGTTGGTGAAGTCGAGGTAAGAGAGATCATAATCAAGGTGAATGTTTAGGATCTCCTCTCTTCTCGTTAGGACCCTTTGCAACAATTTCTTTCGTAGAAGTCTCTAGTACTGCCGACTAGGAGTGACTATATCAAGAGTTTCTTCAATTGATGGTCCTCTCCTCATAGTCTCCTCCAATTCAGCAAAACGGCTTTATAAGTCTTAGTTGTTAGTCTCTAACTCTTTAATCTACATTTTGAGCTTATCTTCCTCATCGCTCATTATGCAAAGAGTTTAGGCTAGCCCCCAACACTCTTCTTTTTTCTTCTGTAGTTCCTCCTTCAAGCCTTTAGACTCCTTGTACTGCTCTTCCATTTTGGCCTTCAAGTTTAAGACTTCATTGATAGTAAGGGTATATGCCAACTTCTCGGCAACAAGGTCTTCTTGGAGCTTTCTTACCTCCATCTCAACCCTTATCCTCGCGTTCTTGGTAGCAACAATCTAGGCTTTAGATGCATTATATGCATCCTCAATTTTCTACAACAATTTCATTTAATATGATGAGTATTCGAAGTGACTCGACAAAATGCATGAAGACTACTATGGATCTTACCCTTTTAGTCTATCTATCAGCCTCATCTAAAGCTGTCAGAATGTGGCTACTTATCTAAAAAGGAAACCGAATATCAGCAACTGAGTAAATTCAATAGTTATAAAGATGGATATAGATACTTACGTTATATAACTTAGTCGTGATATGAGCCTTATTACATCTACTAACCCTATCGACATCCTTCTTAGCGATCTCTTTATCCTTTGGAAAAATAATTCCTTTCATCAAGGCCAAAGATGTTGTCTTGTTGCCTAGGGCCGAGTCGATATCCAAAACATTTTGGCTCCAACACGGGAGAAGTACTTTCTAACCTCCTTATTGGGGACAAATTCAGCGCTAATGATGCTGAGAACTTTGGACCGCATTGCCTCCGTCATCCTCTCGTCCAAACCCTTAGACCTTTTAGCAGGTAGTTGGTTGGTGAGTTCCTTTCTTGGTCTCTTATCAACACTAGACGCTGCATCAGCACCAATGATGACCCCTCGATAGTGGTGGCATCCCTGGCCTCACTACAGGGTTAGCTATCTTGACCTACCTTTCTTAGCTCAACAGTAGGTTGAATATGCTCGACTAGAGGCTTTACAGAATGAGGGACCTCGATCGATACTGTTCTCTTGCCCTCTTTTTGCCTATCAGATGACCGTAAGGTCTTCTTCTATGTTGCCACCTGCTTAGATGTGTCCTCTTTTGCTGTTTTCTCCACGACAGCAGACCGAGTGGTAGTAGCTGTTGTCCGCTTTTGATTTTTTGGCCATTACTTGGGCTAGTAGCTTGGTAGGATTTACCTTACCAATACCTATATCTGCAACATGAGCAAACAAGTTAATATTAATACGGGAAAAGAATAAACTTACATTCTCCATGCTAAGCAGGGCTCAAAGGTGACAATTCTCTCCCTAAGTCACAAGAGCGGCTTTCCTCTTATGGCTATACTTGGCATGGTGGTAACTCATTAGTGTATCTTCTTTTTTAAAAAAGATTAGGTCTATGCTTTTATAACGCCGTATAATTCTCTTAGCGTCCTAAAAGAACATTTTTTTTTTCTTCCTTTCTTGGATTTTCTTCGTAGCTACTGCATCATTTGGCATTAGATTTATATCTTTAGTGTAGATTGGCTTAATCCATTAAGTCCAAAAGTTCAGCTCTTCATTAGACACTATCGACATGAATTTGTCATGCCACTTATGGATCTTATACTTTAGCCTATCCATGAACTTCCGCCCATGCCTTGTAGTAGCAAAGTACCACCATCAAGCTGCCTCCTAATCATGAAGAAAAATCGAAATAGTTTATGCATAGCCTTGACTTCGACTTCTTCACAAACTATCTCAAAAGCCGCCAGAAGCTGGTATGTATTAGGTGAGAACATACTCGTCACAACTCTAAAGTAATTGAAGAAGCCCTTCAAAAAGTCGAGAAAGGGAAGTGCAACCCAAAATCTAAATATTTTAGGTATATATGAAACTCACGCTCCCTTAGGAAACATACCCTCTCCTCCTCTCTTAGCCTTCTCAGATTTTACGTTTTAGGAAGATCTTGCTAGTACTGGTTATATTTCGTGACAAGAACTTTATCAACAGAACTGGCAGTTCTATCTGGAGAATTACGAAAGTAAGCTATGTTGTTATATAGATATCTCGCCAAGGATCTCCCTTCTTTGTCCTTAGGATAATTATCCAAAATGCGAGCGTTTATCCAAGTGAGTTTATCCCACCTTTCCTCAATACTATTGGCTGAGCTAGTAGAAGAATACGCTACATTGCTCCTTATTTGGGGGGAAGAAGTGGTCTCAGTTTTCATTGCTTCAGAATTAGAGAGAACAAGTCGACGGATGACGTTGCAAACCATACCTGAATGTTTATGAAGAATGGTATCACAAAAGTTGAAGAACTTGAGAGTAAAGATAAGAAATCAAGAAAATTTGTTTGTGACTTTGAGCAAAAATGAATTCTGACTTTGAAAAGTCCTTTAAATACGAACAGTTTATCCTCGTAACTACAAATTTGTTTCTGACAGTAATGATGTGTTGATTTGATAGTGGCGTGGATTGTTGATGCGTGTTTTGAGATAGAAATCCGATAGTTGACAACTCCCTAACAATTATTAGGCTTGTAGTGTAATGACAACCAAAGTGATAGGTGTCATACCACATACTTTTTGGTTTCTTGAACAAGCAGGAATTTGAAAGTTGCAACTTTTCAATTAGGATGCGAACTGTCTTGCTGCCCATCTTGCTCGACATCTAAAGAACTGTACTTGACTTGACCTTTAGAGCATTATGTATTACTCCCTTTGTTGAATTCTTGAACACGGGAGTTGGGGGGCAAATATTGATAGTTAGTTTTCATCCACCCATCTTATTTGTCTATTCGTTTGCCGACAGGTTGTGTAATCTATATTCTCAGCACCTCGCCAAGTAATCGACATTCTCAACACTATGTCGAGTAACACAAATCCATTGTTGATTTGAATTCAAGTTCATGGCACGAATAGTAATCATCACAAGTACGGTTATATTACATAACTATCTGCTCTCCCTACATTTCCAAGAAGGTGTCTAATCAACAAGTTTCCATGTATCTTAACAGTTATTCTGATAACTACTCCTTCAAATATGATAATCTCATATAAATATGGGAATGAAACTCTATAAGAGACATTGGATAACTCTTAACCTCTTTACTTTACCCTTCTCATTCCTACTTACTAACTTAGGCATTGGAGTAGCCACACCGAACTGGCCCTGATACCAAGCATTTTTCATATCTTTGCAGGGTATTTCTAACCCCTAAAATTCACCAACAAGACCGCTAAGGATGCTGAACAATTGATAATTATGTAAGAGAGTTTCAGATGCTTATGATCCAAGCCAATGTATAAGAACCTGAGGCTTGTACAATATTAAGGTTCATTGCTAGACTTAGATTTGAGATTCACAACATTATGGAAGTGTAAAGGTTTTATACATTGGAAGAGGCAATTAAGATAATGTAGAGGGTCGAAAAGTAAAGGAGAAGTACTTCGAGCTGACTTGGGCAAACATTCTCCCATACCCTTGTTCCATGTCGACCTATTTAAGCCAAGCCAAGGAGGCCATACTAAGCCAAAGAAAGGAATAACCAATCTAAAAATAGTTGAGTAGGGCAGCAAGCTGAATAAGATAGCTGAACTGAACTGAGGCTAGGCCGACCCTGAGAACATATGAGAAAGGACAAACCTCTGGATGAAAGACCAGTGAAGTGAAGTACTTTAAATGCTTAGGCTTTGGACACATGGCTACTGAGTGTTCAAACCAATGTGTCATGGTGCTTTAGGAGATGCAGTAGATAACACCGACAAAAATGAGCCTAAGGCAGAAAAGGATGCTTGAAAAGTTGAAGCTGAAGAGGAAGAGAAGACCTATGTCTATGCCGACTAGGGAGAAGTGATGACCTTAGTCCTAAGACAAGTACTGAGTTCCCTACCGAATGGCAATGAAGATTAGGGAGCAAATTTATTCCATACAAAGTCTACCATCAAGGGGCAATTGTGCACCATTACAATAGATGGAGGATGCTATACTAATGTAGTTGCATAGTCCTTTATGCAGAGGTTATGTTTGTCGACCTCTAACCATCACCAACCTTAAAAAGCTGCATTGGCTTCACAATAAGAGTGCTTTGCACGTGACTGAGCAAATACTATGCCATTCAGTGTTGGGAATGTGTATAGAGATGAAGTAGTTTGCGATGTCGTCCTTATGGGAGCTTTACATCTAGTGCTTGGACGACTTTGGTTATTTAACCAACGTATTACTTACAACTGGTATAAGAACACATATGCCTTTGTTAAGGATGGAAAGAAAATTGTGTTGCAGCCCATGACCTTATCCCAAGTAAATGAGACCCATAATCAACTCACTCGAGCCATCAAGAAGAAGACCTTAGTGATGAGCAAAAGAGAGCTCTGAGCTACTAAGAAGGCTGAAGAGCCTATGTTCCTAATGGTTAGAAGATTGTTGGAGATAAGAGATTTAGAGGATGTTTCTAATGAGATTCGAAGCATGCTAAATGAGTGTTTCGATCTATTCCTTAAAGAATTGCCTAGAGGATTGCCTCCAACCCGAAGCATAAAGCACTGTATAGATCTACAGCCAAACGTCGCCCTGCTGGACATACATACATACAAAATGAATCCCGAGCAAGTTGTTAAGATGAAAAGACAGGTGGATGATCTCATGGAGTGAGGATACGTAAGGGAGAGCATGAGCCCTTGTGTTGTATCAGCTCCACTTATCCCTAAAAAGGATGGTTCATGGTGCATGTGTATCGATAACTGAGCAATTAATCGAATCACTATCAAATATAGGTACCCAATACCAAGGCTTGATGACATGTTGGATTAGCTCTATGTAGCCAAAACATTTTCGAAGATTGATTTGTGAAGTGGTTACCACCAAATTCACATGAGACCAGGTGATGAGTGGAAGACTATCTTCAAGACTAGGCATAGACTTTACGAATGGTTGGTTATGTCGTTTAGCTTTACTAATGCGTTAAGTACATTCATGAGGTTTAATGAACCATGTCATGTGCCCCCTGATCGGAAAATGTGGTTGTTTACTTTGATGAGATATTGGTATATAGTGTCGACTTGAATTACCATGTTCAATATCTCCGAGTAGTATTTGACATTTTACAGACTAAGAAGTTACATGGGAATTGGAAGAGTGTACATTTTGTTAAGATGAAGTGATTTTTCCTTAGTTTGTAATGGCAGGAGAAGGAATTCGAGTAGATGAAGAGAAGATCTAAGGTGTCTTGGAATGGCTGATACCAAAAAATGCCACTGAAGTTCGAAGTTTCCATAACCTAGTTTCTTTCTATAGGTGATTCATTAAAAACTTCAATACCATAGCCACCCCCTTAACTAAGCTGACAAAGAAGAGTGATGGGTTTATATGGAATGACCGAGCTAAACAAAGCTTCAGGGAGATCAAGGAGAAGCTCACCTTCGCTCTTGTCTTATTACTACCAAACTTTAACAAGCCCTTTGAGTTAGAATGTGATGCCTTAGGAGTTAGAATTGGCACTGTACTGATGTGAGAGTGACGACCCATCGCCTACCACAATAAGAAGCTTAGTGGTGCTACTTTAAACTATTCTATATATGAGAAAAAGTTATACTCTCCTTTTTGAGCCCTTACTGTATGGTAACGCTATTTACTGCCACAAAAGTTTGTTATTTATACAGACCATGAGTCTCTCAAGCATCTTAAGAGACAAAACAAACTCCTAAAGAGATAAGCTAAGTGGTTAGAGTTCATGGAAGGGTTTTCATACGTAATCTGACACAAGAAGGGAAGCACAAACAAAGTCGTTGATGCCTTGTCACGACAACAAACCTTACTGACCACTTTACAGACAGAATTACTAGGATTTTTACTTATGATTGAGTAGTACGCTAATGACCCTCATATCTGTTCGGTTATTGAGTAGTGTCAAGAAGGAATAGTTGTTAGAGGATATTATCTTAAAGATGGCTATTTGTTCTAGGACTAAAGGTTGTGTATACCAAACTATTCCATGCATGAGCAATTAGTCCGGGAAGCTCATAGTGGTTGATTATCTAGTCATTTTAGAGAGACTAAAACAGCCAACCTGTTAAAGGAAAAATTTTATTGGCCCGGTTTAACTAAGGATGTCTCTAAGGTAGTTGGTAATTATGAAGTATGCAAGTGTACTAAGGGGAAGAGAGAGCTCCATGGAGAATACATGCCCCTACTAACGCTAACCTTACCTTAGGCTAACCTTAGCATAGACTTTGTCCTAAGGTTGCCCAAAAAATCTAGAGGAAAAGATTCTTTAATTATTGTAGTGGACCACTTCAACAAAATGGCACACTTCATTCTATGCTATTAAACTAACGATGCTTTATACATTATTGATTTGTTTTTGCTAGAAGTTGTTTGACTACATAGAGTGCCAAAGACTATCATTTCAAATCAAGACACAAAATTCTTGAGCTATTTTTGGAAGAATCTTTGGAGAAGACTTGGAACTAAACTTATATTTAACTTTAGTAGCCACCCTCAAACTGATGGCCAGACTGAAGTGGTGAATAGGACATTAGGTAACTTATTCAGAGCTATTGTAGGAAAGAACTTGAGGCACTAGGATCCATGTTTACTAGTTATGGAATTTGCATACAACAAAATTGTCCACATCACCACTAGGAAGACCCCATTTGAGGTCTTCTATGGCCTTAATCCTATTACTCCCCTAGATATGATCGGCACCCCAATAGTTGCTCAAGAGAGTCAATCCGGAGTTAACCGAGCCTAAGAATTGCAAGCGCTACACTAGTTTGTAACCAAGAAGATCACTAAGTTCAATTACAAACAACATGGAATTGGTAGCTGAGGTTGCCAAGCTATCACTTTCTAGCCAGGAGCCCTACTATGGATTCACCTCAACTGAGAACAATTCTCGCACCTAAGATAGAGCAAACTATCTCCTCGAGCTGATGGTCCATTTAAGGTCTTGAAGAAAGTCAATCACAATGCTTACCAAGTCGAGTTACTTGATGACTATGATGTCTCCCTCACTTTCAATGTGTTTGATCTCATTCCTCACCAACTAACAGAAAAAGACCCTATGAGTGCCATAGAAGGACAACCAGAGATCACTCCATATTTTAGGACAAATCTTTTCGACCCTTAAGCAAATGATAGGAATCAACCCCTTGGACTAATCACACATAGCTGAGCTAAAGGACTCCAAGGACACAAGTAGCCAAGTTAAAGCCATATATAAGATGGGGATTCTTATTCCGAACTAATCTCCTAGCGACCTAATTGTTAGGCCCTTACGTACGCCAGACCTGCTCCTGCATAGCAGTTGTGTAATGGTACGATATTCAAGAAGACGGCCCCAAGACCATTCAAGCTAAGCTCCTAAGCCGACTATAAGCATTTAACCCCAACTTAAGCTGACTACTTTGTAGCAAGACTAACTGGCCTCCGACCTAATCCAGATTAGGTTGGCCCCTAACTAAAAGCTCTCGGTTCTCTTCTTTGCCCACTTTGTACCATATTTCTGACATCTAACCACCAAGCGGCACGTATCTTCTGTCACAACATTCCAAAAGGATCCTTACTATTCCGTACTGAATATTCTTTGTCTTTTTTACCCTTTTTAGTTATATTATGTAACCTAATTATAAGAATACCATTTCGTCTTTTCATACATATAAGGTAACCCCTGTGGATAGGCATATAAACCTTCGCTTGTTTGTACAAATCATACATTAATATGGAAATCATTCACATCTCCTTTGAGTAACCGTAGTGTTCTCATTATGCTTTAACTCTTATTTATTCCCTTTAGCAAGGAGTAGTAGTGAGCAATCTTTCAGTTCGAACCGATGAGTTACATTCGGTGGATTGTAAGCCAAGTAAGATCGAGTGGTGCACCATATCCATTCGGTAGCTACCTAGACTTTACTAGCTTTTCTTTTGTTTCTTTTAGTTCACTTCGCTGTAGTGCTTATCCGTATGTCCCATCTTAAAGATGCATCACCAAAGTTGAGGGGTCATCAATTAATAATACTATACAAATACAGTATGTCCCTTTCATTTACAACTCCTTGACTATTTCCTTTACTAGTAGAGCTTCTAGCCAACACATAGTGCATCATCCTAAGAATAAGATCAACTAGATTAGAAGCTTTTGACTTTTTGGGGTCATAAGCTCTTCCTTCTCTTCTAGTCAAATCATTCCATACGAAAGACTTGGGCATACCTTGGGGTTGTTTATATGGTAACTCTATATACTCCAGATTTATGACATACTTAATAAGATGAAAACCCATGTGTATAGCAAGGTCATCGATTGGTATAGTAACTTCATCGTCAAAACACCTAAAATGAATGGTATTTTGCTTACCTTGAGTAAGTATCAATGCTTAACTTGAAGGTACTGAGGAAATCTAAGGTTAGTTCTTTGTATATCAACTCCTTGATGGTCAACAGGCGATCCCATCTTCTAAACTCAATTAGTTGCCTAATCCTGGCTTCATAGCTAACTTGGGTCAATGTTTCCTAGTTCAAATATGTGAACTCACCAAATTCTTTCTTGGATAGGAGTTCAAATCTTTTACATTGCCATGAATGTTGAAATGTTAGTTAAGGGGGATGGGGAATAGCACCAGAATATTTTGTGTAGTGTATTTAACTCTTGGCATGATTTAAAATTGAAACAAAAGAGAAGTTCAAATTTGATAAAAAAAAAAAAAAAACAATTCATGCTCATTATTAATGGTTAATTTAAGAATTAAACTCGAAAATCATACCTAACTCATTTCAAGTTTAATATACAAAGGAATTAAGGTTATGATTGAATAAATCAACAAGATTGTTTAATGTAATGCTATCATTGCTAAAATCATGGATTGGTGCATTTATAGGATCATTTTCAAAATCTAGTCCTATAAGCTTTAGCATTTATGTTAATGTATGATGCATAATCTCTAAAAGCTATAGCATTAAATTTACAAATCCTTAAGATTTTATCCAACAACTGAACTAACAAAATTTTGTATATTGAAATATTAGGTTTTTAAAGCCTTGAGGGAATTATAGGTTAATAAGATATGAAATTTCCATTCTTGAATTAGACATATGGTTCATCATCTAGATTATCATCAACACTAATTATTCAATATACATTCAATTAGAAAGTTGTTCTTCTATACTATACAAACCATGTGCAAATTATTCTATTCAATTCCATGTTAATAATTCTAATTAGCATGGAAGCTTACATGGAAATTGCTCAATTACACAAAAATATCAATCATAACAAGTTTCTACATCTAACATGAATTGGGTTCATCATAATGCAAGAATAACATCAAATTTGTAGTTTTCCCTCACTTTCTCCCTCTTTCTTTCACTTTCCCTTACTTTCTTATTCTTTCCTTCATTCAATCCTTAACAAGCATGCGTTTTTCTTATGACTTCTAATAGATAATGAATAGATAATGTATTACATCACATCATCTATGTTAGATCATTACTAGACACTTGAATTTTCACACATGCAAAGAAAAGTTTTCTTTATGAAAACCTAATTAGGAATTGGATTTTTACACATTCTAAAGACAAATCTAAGGAAATACTGAAGTAAAGTTGATGTACATACCTCGGATTTGTCATGTGCATGCTTAGTTTGAGGAGTTTTGTGAGTTTTTGAAGTAATTCTAGAGAGAGAGTAGAGAGAAATATGTATATTAGAAAGAGAGTATAAGTATAGAATGAGAATGGAAGGAGAATACCTGTAATATTTGAATTTAAAGTTGATCACAGGTAAGGACCAAGGCTATAGAGTGTGGTGTTCTGTCAATTGGACTAATTGGTTGTGATCTTTCCTCAAAAGTGAAAATTCATGCTAGATTAATTCCTTCGACTCAATTCTTGAAATTACTAAAAAACTAAAAATTAGCACTAGATAAAGTACAAAAATTTAGTCAAATAATAATCTAATTGGATGATAATTTCCTAACTAATATTGCCTAACAAGATAAAAACTAACTTAAAATTGAATACTTGAACTTATTTGAAAATAGACAACACAAACTAAAAATTACTAAAAATAAAATTGATCAAACTTGGTAGCTTCCCAAGGAATGCTCTTGTTTTATGTCATTAGCTCAATGATTGATATTTCTTTCCTCAGTTTGCTTCTAAACCCTTTTGTTTGGGATTTAGTTTGATATGTTCAGGCAAACTTCCTTGTGGCCTTTTAGCGATCAATCTTGCCAATTGGTCCAATTGGTTCTCAAAACTTCTTAGCGATGCCTTCATGTTTCTTAATGCAATTTCATTAGCTAAGAATCTATCATTCAAACTTTGGATAAGTCAGTTTAGTAACTCCTCAACATTAAGGAACCTATTATGTTATTGTACATTGCAATTTTGTTGCTATTGCTAGCCTTCCTAAGAAAAATTGGGATGATTCCTCCATCTTAGGTTATAAGTGTTGTTGAAAGGATTATTCATAAAGTTTTAACAACAAAATTCACATCTTCAATTTCCATTAAAATTTCCTCTTATGCTAATTTAATGCGTTTCATTAATCCATCAATGTTTATACTTAAATTTCTAACCTAAGCAATTAATGTAGTTAGAGAATCAACTTCATACTTTCCAATCAATCTCACCTTAGCTCTTATATTATCTTACTACGAATTTTTCATTATCTTGCCTCCAATTAGCTTTTGAGCCTCATTTACTGTCTTAGCACTCAAAGTGCCTCTAGCAGCAACATCAATTATTTGATGTGTGGAATAATTAAGACCATTGTAAAATATTTAGATTTACGTCTACTGAGATAGTTCATAATGTGGACACCTCCTTAACAATTCCTTAAATCATAAAGAGTTTCACTACCAAGTTAGACAAAAGTAGAAATATTATTTTTAATTTTTCCTATCCTAGTGGACAAGAAATATTTTCTTAGAAATTTTTCTGTTAAAGATTCTTAAGTCATAATCAAGCCTTTAAGTAAAGAATTAAGCTATTGTTTAGCCTTATCTTGTATGGAGAAAGGAAATAACTCATCCTTACCACGTCATTTGAGACAACATTGATCTTGAATGTGTCGTAGATTTTCAAGAAATTTGAGATATGAATTTTAGGATCTTCGTCAGACAATCTATCAAGCTAGACAAATTGTTGGACCATCTAGATGACATTGGGTTGAATTTGAAAATTCGTTTGAACTGTAGGTCCTACAATGCTAGATTTAGCTCCAAACACCATTGGCTTAACGAACTCTATGAGTGCTTTTTTGGCATTATCGTTATTGTTGTTTCTGTTGTTTAATGCCATGTTTTCGATTTCTACTTCTTGCTTACTATTTGAATCTTCTACCTCTTCCTTTAGTCTTAGAGGCAAGCCTTAATCTACGGTTTCATGATTTTTTCTACAGAGATGTTGTATTGTTCTTTCAATCTCTGGATCAAATTTCACCAAATTTCTGCTGCTGTTCGTTGTCATAAATAGAAAAGATTCAAAAGTTAGTAATAATATAGAAAGAAATAGTGATGTCAAAATCACTAAAGAAAGAAATATTACAAATATGTTACAATAATTGATGAATCTAGGGTTTTTGCCAATTTCCTAGTTAGACTACTCTATTTTGGTTCCCTAATAATGGTACCAAAAACTTGATGGGGCATCTACTACATTAATAGGCAAGTGCACATAGTCAAGTTATAGAATAGATAAAATAGATTTTGAGTCCGAGTATCGATCTCATAAGGAACCATACTTAAGAGTATATCTAATTATTTTTAGCAATAAAATGAGTCTTAGACTCTAGGGTTATATAGATCTATCTACTTTTATTTATCACCTTAGGATCTTTCATACTTACCAAAAGAAAACTCTTACAAATGAGTATCCCAAACATTCAAAGATAATGTACAATGCTGAAACTAACATTAATAATAATGTCAAAGATGGTGATAACATAATGCGTGATAGTAAAACATGTTAAGGAAAGTGTAATAAAGACCAAAACCCATAGTAGTCACAACTAAGCATTAGAGCTGAACTTGTTTGAGAGAATGGTAGAAGTGAAACACCAAAAGGGACATTGATACCAAAAGCAAAACCCACCCGCACGTGTTATTATAGAATTATGTAGTTAAATGTAGTCTCACCTTCATAAGGGCCACTAAATACCTAAACCTTCTACCTAACACTACAAGCCTTACACCAATAAGAAAAAGGATAACTATAGAACCATGGAGAACTAACAAGCAATTGCATGAAATCTTAAGATGGTTCAAGGGATAATTTACCCTTAAGGTTACCTAGCTATAAGTCGAAATGTGTGGAGTTAATAGTAGAAAAGTGAGCATAACATTTGTAAATGAATGGAATTGAATTTAATTGAAGGATGACACGCTTAGTGAAGTAGGTATACTTGATGTGATATTAGATGATTTGGATAAATGATCATTGAATGATATTAATATGAAGCAAAAATGTCATGACAAGATCATGGATAGTGCAAATGAATAGGGTTAACACATGACAGCAAAAGACCAAGGTGGTTTAGGTCATACAAAGGCTATACTAAAGGAACTAAAACCATTAAGGAAGAAGTTTCCCAACTTTGTCTAGATAAATAGCTTTTTCATGGGAAAGAGAAATGACCCATATGAGGCAGAAAATTGGCTAGGCTAAGTTGAGCTACCATTTGAAGCTTATGAGATCCTTGAAGACTTGAGGTTCACCTATGATATCTTCATGTTGTAGCATGGTGCTAAAGAGTGGTGGAACTCTAAGAGAAGAGCTTTACCTCAAACCATTACTTGGAGTAAATTTAGAAGAGAATTCCAAAAAGAGTATAACTTAAGCCATAAAGGAAAAAGGTCAATTGAGGAATCAATGTTATTATTAGGTGAGTCAATAACAAAGAAGCCTTTTAGAGTAGAACATTGGAAATGTATCCAAGAGCGATGCCTTAGAAATTGCCCGTAACTACAACATAAATGTTATTGTTGTAGGAAGGTTGGACATAAGTACAAGCAGTGTCTAATGCAGAGTAGGGTGTGTTATAATCACATAAATCATTTACCCATCTTTTTTAGGTGCCCCCAAATATAAGCTACACAAAAGACAACCAAGTGACTTTTCAAGGAACCTTAAGAAGTAAGTTTGAATAATATAAGAGGATAATGTAACTTAGAAGGAGATTGTATTAACGTATCACAATGATTGTTAAGTAGTACCGGTAATGGAGATTATGTATTATGTGTTATAGAAGTCTAATGGTTATCTAATTATATATATATGAATGCTTAATTTCAAACCAATAATTAAGGTCTCATGTATGCAAGTGAAGGGTATCATAAGAGTACTAGGACAAGAGCATGTTATCTTCAAGTTTTGAGGATGATACTTATTAAGAGGTAGAGAGGATGTAAACCATGCAAATTTTCTAGATAGAGGGTTGGAAGTTAATAAGATTTCTTGAAAGATAGCCTTAGTGTTGGCAAGATAACTAACCCTGAACTTGAAAAACTACTCTTAAAAACTTAAAACTAAACTCAAACTCCTAAAACCTTATATAGCAACCTTAACCCTAGTTTGAATCCTACACTCAAAGCCCTAAAATTCTATAAGAAAATGCCAATATCTAATGTTAACTCCTAAGGTCAACCAAATCTAACAAAGCCAACCCTAAACCCCAATGGGAAAGAGATCAATAGTTGAAGCCTATGAAAGCTCCCTAAAACTGATAAAGGGTAAGCTAAGCTAAAGTGAATATTGATATATATATAACCCTAACAATAAAATCAAAACCTTAAAATGAATAATATAACCCTTAAATCAACTTTCGAACACTAAAATCCTAATTGGAATCCTAATACATGCGAACCTTTAAAATGATTGTAAAACCCCAATCTAGTGTTGAAAATCCTAATCCAACTATTGCACTCTAATTAAATAGTAATGCTATTCATTAATCGAAAACTAATTGCTTAATTGCTTTAAAATCCTAATCCACTCTCTAAAACATGCTTGAATAGCAACAATTGTCCAAATTCCTTAAAATAATTAGATAAGATGATCTAGTAGGCTTAACCAACTTAATTTAACACATTAAGCCCTAAACTGCACCTAATTTGTGCCAAGTGCATGATTAATTAAGATTAAGAAACTTAATTACACCTTAATCCACTAATCATGTATTACATCATAATTAACTATAAGTCAAGAGCAATCAATTAGATGAAACCAAAGTAATTATGTGAAAGTATTTCTTTAATAATGTCAATGTTGGAGAGACAATATGAACCTCGCAAACTTTTGAATTCGAACTTAGAGTTAGATACAAGAGTTAATAAGAAATCCTTAGAATCGCTCAAGATATAATAATAAATTGTATAATAATAAAATCTGCAAAATAAAAAGATTGAATGATAAATAATAAGCCATAAACCGTAAATAATAAGTTGAAAAACCTTAAAGAGAGTAAAACCCTAATTGTACGGATAAAATCCTAAAACCCTTAATACACGAGAAACCTTAAAATGATGAGAAAATATCAATAGACTCAATAAAACCTTAATTAAAAGTCTAGAACCCTGATTCAACCAATAAACCCTAAGTATATCCCTAAATTACCTGCTGATCACAAATTAGTTCTCTAATTACTTGGAAAGCCTAAATCACTAGTCTTATATGCGGTTCGAAAATATTAATCGATCACGAATAATAGAGAACTCTAACAAACAAAGTAATATAGGTTAATGAACTTAATTAAAGTGATAAAATATGGAAATACCTTAGTTACACCTTAATTAGGCCTAAATTACTTAATTAAGTATAATTGCAATTAATTAGTTTAATTCCCCTTTAATCCATCTACAACCCTAGTCTTCTTAATTAAGAAATGGATAAGATCAATTAAGGAGACAAGATAAAAAGGCTAATTAGACAATTAAGATATTTTGAGACAAATCCTTGCTAAATCAAGTAAAGTATCAAGGAGCAACTCCTTGATTATTGTACCCTTTTAACTAATTAAAGCAATATCTTGTTCCCCCTTATCCCATCCTCTTTATTTGGAATTTTACCCATTCAAAACCCTCATTTGACTCTATTTTTCACTCTTAGAAAACCCTAGGAAACACTCTCAAGAAATCCAAACAAAAAACCAAAGAAAAAAAGGGAAGAAAACAAAAGGAGCCATTGGACCACTTTGCATACCTTAATACCTTATGGCCTTACCATTACCATACACCACCAAATCATAAGCCACTGCCACCAAAAGATCACACATACACACACACACACACGCACTTTATTTTCTTGCCGACAAACATTACCTATCAAAAGAGCTTATTTCGCCTTCGTTTTTAAGTGAAAAAGATGGAACCCGTGCAAACCAACTTAAGGTAAAACTCACTCAACTCGACTGTCTTGTTCACAGAAGTTATACCAATGATATCTTGAGAGTTTAGGATTAGAAATAGTAGATAAACATATTATAATCATGTACATGTTATTTTAGAGCCATATAATTACATTTTCATTCATGTACTTAGCTAGTTTATTACTTGCCTTCTAGAAGTATAGGAGATAGTTTTATTTAGATAATTTGAAAAGAAGTTGATAAAACTCCATGAAACCCTCTGTAACGTGCATGCTACCACTTCCTTAGTAAATATCCATCTTGTTTTCACCATATTATGTAATGTTATTAGCTTAAAACAAAAAGAAATGTGATTAAAACAATAAAAATACACTAGAATAAGTGTTGGATGGATAGAGTTAAAAAAAATCCTAGAAAACCCCTACTTAGTCACCACTATTGATGGACTTAATGAGCTATAAATTTTGATTAATTAGTGTAATGACATAATTGTTTAGTGTTAAGTATGATTTAATGTGTAATAAGCTAAGTTAAGTAGGAGTAATGATGAGTTAATGGCTTAAACTAGTTAAGTAAGTGATTAGGGACTTAGGAATAGCATTAGAAACCCCATTAATGAAATGAACCAGATATGGAACACTTAATAAAATGTGTTATTTAGTGGACTCATTAAGATATTTGGCCCATTAGAATAAGTTAGAACCAAGTTTAAGGTCCTATAAAGTAAATTAGGCCTAAACTAGCTTAGTTAGTGATTAGAGCCTTAAAAATATGATTAAGAATCCAATAAATGAAAAGAACTATATCTGTATCCTAATAGAAAATGGACTTATCTTAAGGCCTTTAGTAAGCTTAAGCTTAAAATAATAAGTAGAGTTAGGGTCAAGGCCTTAAAATGTAAGATAAAGCCTAAAAGCTTTTGAAAGAACGAAGAATATAGCCTAACAATTTAGTGACCAGATCTAATTCCTAAATTAAAAAGCTTATAAAATAAAATATAAAAGTCCATTAAGTCCAAAAGCCCATTAAAGCTGTCCCCTATAGACCCTTTAGTAAGCTAAGACCTTAAATTAGTAAAAAGGGCTCATTTAGGCCCAAGACAGTAACATTAAAGCGCAAATTGAAAACTATGGAATTTGGATAGAAATTTAAACTTAAAATACCTAAATAAATGCCCAAAAGTTCAAGTGCAAGGCCTTATATCCAAAATTTAGCTTAAAGCACAAAACTAGACCCAAATCCTAAAGTAGTGAAGTGAACACTATTGACCAACAAACTTGTTTGGCCCGAACCAAATTCTTACAAGTTCAAAAACCTTAAAAGGACTTCACCAAATGAAAGAATATTAAAAAAAAAAGAAGATGAAAATCAACTATAAGAACGTGAAATTCCAATTTAAAATAAGAAAGTTATGACCAAAATATAAAATAAGCGAAAATAGAGAAATTATAGCGAGGCTAGCAAATAGATTAAGTGTAAGATGAGTCTTATTTGTGTTAATTACCTTACTCAGGTGATTTAGGGTACTAAGTTCGAGATTACCAAGGATTACTAGGAATATTAGACTTCAAGGCTGAGTAAGTATGCTAACCCCTATCTTATTTTTCTTGTAGTTGCAGTGTAGAGCACCATTTGATTTGGGGTCAAGATTATATGCAAAAAAGGAACTTGTTTGGGATCAAGATTATATGCATGTATTTGATTTAGATGATCTTGCTTGCTAAGAGATGATAATATACCTAAATTATGAATTGGGTGTTGCATTAGTAATTTGGGCTTTGGATTGTCATATATAATTGGTTGGTTACCTACGAACCAAAATCATGACTATTAGACCTTAATAAAAACCAACCATGCATTGCATGTTTATGCATTATCTATATAAGGCATCGGTACTACATAGTGGAGTAGGAAATCATGCATGTTGGATCCAGTATTATTGTGTGCATTATTGATTTGTATGACATATTCGTGCGATATGTTCTTATGTCAACCTTTAGGATCTACTTGGCTTTAGGTAGTGTCACCCTCTACTTAAGACTAAGCCGTATCTGTTGCTTTGGGTCTATTGAATAAGAGATGAACATACCTAGGAGATAGATGTAGAGACCTAGGTCCTGAGTGCCTAAATACTTCCTAACCCAAGCAACAATAGGCATAAAACTGTGTTGTATGCAGTTACCAATCGACTATATACATTATTTGCATTGCATATACTTGTATAAGCATTCGTATGTTTGATAAATAACTTGCTTGTTGTTGTCTAATGGTAAGGTAGGAAGGTTACTCACTAAGCTGAATATAGCTTACACCCAATAGTTTTTTTTTTTTTGCAAGTCTTATAAAGCTAAAGCTCGGGCTAGACTAAGATTCGAGTATAGAGTGCTTCATCGGGTTGAGAAAGTAAAATATAAGTTTAGAAAAGCAAGTAGTACAATCAAATTAAACTTTTAAGGTACTTATTGGCTTTATGATTGTTAGGATATAGATACCTTTTCTTATTGTTTGGTAGGCGATTCCGACTCTATGGTTTTGGTGATTGTGGATTGTTGGATCAATTATGGATATATGTATAGTTAAGTAATATATGTAAAATGAATAAGCATCCTTAGAAACTTACCAGTTAGAGTGTTGTAACCTCTGACTTGCAAAATGGTCTTTATATCATAGGTGGACATATGATATGAAGATTTTAGACAAAGCTACCAGGCTTCTTTTTAAGGCATTACATCATTAATTATGCCTAAATCTAATCATATAGGCAATCTATCGATTGTGTTGCACAATATCAAGTATTAGATTAATACCTTAGAAAATATCAATCTAAAGAAATTAAGAACACATAATTGAGTTAAAGAAAATAAAGATCTTTATTAGATCTAATAAACTTAGTGTTACATAGTAATTCTAGGTTTTACAAAACTTAAACAAGAAATCTATGTGCTAATTATAGCAAAAGAACAATCTTGATTAAGATCCATTAACAACATGAAAGAAAAAGCCACGAAAACAATTAAAATCACTTGAATCTTGAATTCCGGAATGTGTCACTTTCTTTAGTGTTTTTTCCCTTTAAGTCTCTATAAAAGTCATATGAAGAAGTTTATCAAAAATCCCTTAAAGATATACAACTTAATAATACAGTAATGTCACTAGTCGTGTACCTAAAGATTCATTAAATCTTTGTGAATCTTTTTTAAATCTTTCTAAATCTACTACTGACATGACTTGGGACATGGTCATATCTCCTAGGTCGTGTCATAAACTGTGAACTGTTCTTCTCTACTTAAAATTCTTTTTTGAAACTGATAGTCATGTCGCTGCTCATGTTACTTTTAAACTTCATAACTTATTCAATTTAACTCTAAATTGAGTGAAACTTGTTTTTATTTTCTAGTTTTCTTCTAAGGAATGTTCCAAAACCTAGAAATCAAGATTTTACTCAATTAATTATCATTTTCTTAAAATAAACCAAAATTTCAAGAAAAATCACTATATTAAATATAATCAATTAAGAACTTATCAAACTTTCCCACACTTAAGAAGTTTCTTTTCCTCAAGAAAATAGATTGGAGAAAAATTAGGATAAGAAATCCTTAATCAAAATTATCACTACTTAAGAGGCTGACCAAAAATTACACTTAACTCAAAAAATAATTCAACAAATCAACTTGCAAGTTTCACTTAAATTTTTTTAACAGCTTCTGTCCTTAATCTCAATCTTTTTACAATGCTCAAAAGACATAAATACTAGAGTTTACAAGTTAATCTATGTAAATTAAATTTTATCTAAATCATTTAATCAAAGATTCTCGTAGTTAAAATTAAATTTAACATCTAGACAACGAAGAAAAAGTCATAAAAATTTTAACCCACTTAACTAAAATGTATACAACCCGCTCTTCAATCTTGCTAAGCACCATAATTCAAAGTAAACATATATGTTACATCCATTCATCTTTTGATCACTCTCTCGGTATATATTTTCATTAGAAGGCTTCAATGCACTTCGTTTATTTCATTCATTCATAATTAATTGATTTGTGACTGGAGTCCATTGGCAACGGAATTCAAGCTTCACTCTTCTAATGGATCAAGGCGAATCCATACCAACTTAGCCTCACATCGATAGTGGGAAATAATCTTGCTTTTCTGTGGAAGCAAGTCCAATCCTTACCATTTGCTTAATTTGATTTCATTTCCTCTTTTCCTTTTTCTCTTTTTCTTAGCCACTAACTAATTTGATTTTTCAAGGAATTCTCAAAAGAAAAATTTCATTTGTTTATTTACTAAGGATTATAGAGCTATAAAAACTTCTAAGAGAAAAGTATACATCAAAGCAGGTTTGAAAATAGTTATGACTAACTCTCAACTAGTGATACTTCTCTAATCCTAAGTCTTAAAATTATAGGCTAAATAACCCGTAACTCTACTCTATAGAGATTTCACCAATCAACTCTAGCACCTTATAAATTCAATCATCTAAAGGTCAAGTTCACCAATTAACTCTAGCATCATGTAAATTCAATCATGTAAAGATCAAGCATAAGATATTTAATACAACATTACCCTTTTCTCAACTAAGGCTATTTTTCAATATTACGTCTCTCCTCAACTTCAACATTCTTTGTGTCCTCATTACTCTCAAGATGGCCATCTACCATAGTCATCATCACTCTTATACCTAGTCAATTGCTAGTCAGCTCTCTAAGCATCAGCATAAATAAGAATTTTATTTCAATGATCATCTTGTCACTTTACCTTTTTCTCTCTACCTCCTATAACTACAACTTGTTCCATCTGCTTCTCTTCACCCCTAAACATACTACTAGATCCCACTAACTTAGAGCTATATGGTGGTAGATAATTCAAATCCCCCATTCATTGCCATTTTGCCTTCTAAGCCAACTATATTGCATCATTCATTGACTCAACCCTCCAGAGTTCTACTCCTTCACTTATCTCATATTTCAGCCCCTTAATGAATCTAGAAATTGTATCTTTCCTATGTTTAACCACTTCGCAATAGGTCATTAGCATTTCAAATTCATACATATAATCTATTATTGTATATTTACATGTATTATAGTGTATAAAGGTAGAATAGTATTTTCACTACATACTAAGGTTACAAAGCTAGCTCATTATATATATACATGTCTATTCTATACTCTTTTCTTTATACAATACATCATACTCTTTCATATACCTTTACATGGTATTAGAGTCACATTACACAAAAAGACAAAACCCTAATTAATTTTTTATTTTCTTTTTTTGCCACAACACATCGTGCCGTTAGATCTCCTTAATTCTTCTCTTCTCTAACTAGCCACCCTTGTGTTCATTAGAAAATGTTGACTCTACTCTTCATCACTTCTAACCATATCATTGTTCTCAACCCCATAACCTCTAACTTACCTCCACCTCCTCCTGTAACCTCCCCCATTGTGGCCACTCACCACTATACCTCTTACCAATGATCCTTCTCATTACATTGGACCCATTGTGGAACCATTGATCTACCTTACAATCCCTTTACATACGTCCCTCTTCCCTTCCCTATTGAACCTTTAATAAAGGACCCTGCCCTTCCATGTCATTGGCCCCCTACACCCTTTTTCCTACCCATTCCTTTGACCCCCTACGTTCTTCCTACACTCATTACCAAACCTTAAACCTGATCACCTAATCGCAATGCCTCTCAATTCAACTAGCACCTCACTAACCAACTATGTTGAGCATTACTTTTTCCTCTCTACTATCTCTCCTTCTCCCTCACTTTTTCCTACACAATTACCCAAAACTATAATCTCCACTATCCCCTCTTCTATAAATATCACAATGGCTGTACTAATCAAACTTACGATAAACAATTATCAAATATGGCTCTCGCTTGTGACATCTTATCTACTATCCTCTAATATGTATCACTATGTCGATGGTACTATTTTGGTACCCCCATCCATAATCACTTTACACTTATCGCTAATCTTACCTATGCAACCTAGCTTCATACCAACCATACTGTTTCATGCTCTATTGCTTACTACAATCGAAATTGAAATCGAAATCATTATTGAGATTCATGTTATCTTCCCTACATATGACATTTAGACTATACTTTCCTAAAAAAATCTATGTATGCCAGAATTTATACATAACTCTCCTTGCCTTAGAGTCTATAATTTATTAAATAGTTCTTGCTTATAAAATTCAAGAACAAAATACCTATACATGACATGTTTCATCTCTTCCTATGTGGTCACTTCTCTTTCATCTTGTTGCCTTCTGTTTGTTAATGCATTGCTTTACCATAGAGTAGCATAGTTGCTAGACTTAGCATGCTCATTATACTTGGAACATTTAAATACCCTTTCAACTTTCTTTACCAGTTCAAAGTGCACATCCACCAAATTAGTACCTACAAATGGTGCTATTTTCAATGCAATTGTTTCTAACCCCAGGATATTATTATTATGAACACCCTAAGCAATCCCATCTACCATAAGATTATCCTTACTTCTGATCATTCTCCATGATCGGTATTAAATTTTTTCTCTTGTCCATGCACTCCTCTATTGCAACAACTCACTTGTTCACTTCTCCAATAGAATTGGAAAGTTCTTTAAGAGCATTTTCAATACCCTATAGAAGATTAGCACAACCTCCTCCACCTGATTAGCTAAGTTTACCCAACACATTGAATCAATGTATGGATTCCAATCACAACTTCATCAATAAGTTCACAATTTTTTTTATCAATAACAACAACAAATCTCAAATCACTTACACAATATAGCAATCCCAAACATGCAATAATCACTATGCCAATGCCACCCTAATGTCCTAAATTATCAATAGTCAATGAAGAATGAAATTATAACTCATTGAAAGACGTTTGAATCAAAACATTGATATGAAAATTATGATATGACCCAGATCTAAATTCGAATCTATGGATTACTAATAAAATTGATGCAACAATGAATTAATTGAAAAGATTGTATTTTTAATGTGTTCTAGGGATTTCTAATAATAAGAAAATAAAATTGAAATTTTTATGTGTGTTTAGGGGTTATTGTGAATAATAGAAGTGAAGGTACAACGAGATATGAATAATTGTTAGAATAATTCCAATAATCACATTGCGATATTGATTTGGGATGGACGTACATGCAATCTTCGGATCACAATGATTCTAATACGATTATCATAGTATTACTCAAGAAATAAATGAATAAAAAAGAATCACTATAATCAATTAGAATAACTCATTGATAAGATTCAAATACAAGCTATGGTGGTTAAGTTTTCTCACTAAGAGAATGTAACTCAATATTGAAAATAGATTAGTTTTGAATTATCTTGTTGCAATGGATGCAAGAGCTTAAATATTAGCCTAACCCAACAGGTAATTTCGTAAATAACATAAATAAAGAAAATAAATAAAGTAAAAGTCACTTAAAAGGTATACGTCTTTGTATCAATAGTATACACCCATTTATACATGACTTACAATGGTGCTTTTGTATATTTCCATTCCTTCGCATATCATAGCTAATATGAAAGAGTATATGCCTTGTAGTGAGATCATAATCTTCAAACATAAAGTTCCTTTGTTTAAGAAATACATGCTCGCGCCTTTCTTCATGCATTGGACTACACGCCCATGAATCATCCTTCATCCTCTCTTTTCTCCAATGTTTGGCACTTTGGCTTCTTTGTTAACTTAAACCATGATGTAAGAGATTTCGAGTCTCATCATAAGCAGTTCTTAGTATTAATCACTTTTAATAATAGGTAGTTGATGGTATTAATAAGTATTAGCAATTACAAGCAGTTGGTAATATCTGCTAATATTGCCTAGTCTTATTTTCATTTTATTACATATATGCCTCGAGTTCGTTAAGGAGAAATTGTAAGTACTTTATTTTCTTTGTGAATTTAGTTTGATGAGTTTTTCATAGAAACCTAAATTGCACTCTCATATTCTTCTTATGACCTTATCAATTGTTTCCATACAATTATGGGAATAAAAAATCAACCAAACATAGGTCTTTACATTCTCAATGTGACACTTTATCTAGCTTATCATTAGGTATCATCAGAGTAGTTTTATTCTTCTATGATCTCTTCTAGAAGAATTAAACATATCCTTTTATTTTTAAGTTAATAAATCAAAACATAAGAACCCAAAAACAAATAAAACCCTAGTTTTATACACTTGGATTCTTTCCTACTATTCTTATCTCATCATCTTAGCATCGGATATGGAGGTTATAGTAGGGCATTCTATGATGTGTAATATGTGATCAAAATTCTTTTAGATTAGGATATAAAGCTATGCAGGTTGTTCATTATTGGTTGTAGTAAGCACATGTTCGATTTTATTTTCAATCCTTGAAATTTGAATTGTATGACATGGTTGATGGATATGGGTTCCGAGATGATATGCAATGAGTTAAATGATATAACACATGGTATGAAGAATATGCTAAGAGTTGGAGAATTATAACTTGATGGATTATGAGCTTAATGGGGCAATGCATAGATGAAAATTTTTTAGAAGGGATTTAACATAATGCCTTTGATAGCATGACAACAACAAGAGAAAGATTTGAAATGTAATAAATTATTAAGCATAAAGATCTTAAATTTCAATATCCAAACGACTATGCAATAAGGCTTGTTAATGGCAATCCTACAACTACAGAGTAGGAATAATAAGAAGCAATCGAGTTGATCAATAGGAATTTGGTAGTTGTAGAGGAATGTGTAAATGATATTAACATTGATAAGAATCTTACTACCACAAATATGGAGAATGGAATTGAAAAGAGAAAGCTTGAAAATGTTGAAGAAATTGTTGAATTTGCAAAGGGTGCTATAGAGAAACATGTAGAGAGTGAAGTAAATAATACAAGCAAAGTGACTATTTAGCATTCTTTGACATTAGAAGAAGATAGGGGCAATGCAGCAAGATAGTCAGATTCCTAAAGTAATGTTGTTGTTATTGACATTTAAAGAGACTAGTGTTTAGAGGCATTTGCATGTATGCCTTCTACCATTTTGATTGTTTTATCATAACCATTGTTGGGAATATAGGGTATAGATGGATGTTATAGATCTATTATGCCAATGAAGCCATATAGGGTGTTTATTGGTGTTAAGAGGATGAATATCTTTGTTGGGGAGGTCTTTTGCTTACAATTGGTGCTAATGTAAGAGAGATCATTGTTTCTGGTAGTTTGAGATTACATGGACACTTCAAGAGATTAGATTTCTATAAGCTATTTGTTACGCCCTAAAGTCGTAGAGTCGCAATAGTCCTATTATGTAAATCAACCTATAATAGGAACTAAACTCACAATGCTTATCATAGATACGATCTACACAAGGCGTTGATGACTTATCGCTTTGAAGTAAACAATTCATTTAAAAATTTAATTAAAATTTACAGTAATAATTAAAACCTTAAGTCAATATATATAATTACATGTACATTACCGTAGAATTCCCATATGATTTTACATCATATCATGACAGCTAGTTAGTTTACATATTGTACATCAGTTCTTCATCCTAAAGATTCTAACAAGACCTTATATGAAAACTTGATTATAGACTGGTTGATTCTCACTCCTTAGAGCTTCAAAAGAGAACTAACTTCTAGATAGTTGTAACGTGGCATAATTAATTAGAAGTCAAGAGCTACAAAAGTATTTATGAAGGTATGAGCAACTACAGCTCAGTAAGTTGAATTGGAAACTCATGAATATATACAAGCACAATCAAGGTTATCAAGCAAATATTTTCATTAAAAGCGAAAAACAAGTGCCATCACACAACATAGTTTGATCCATTGTAAAATCAGAATAATTTCACTTACTCTAATCCGAGTTGAGGAGTTTTGATGTTATACAACAGCTCACAACCAAACCTAAGTTTGTGCAATGGAGACTCTGCTCCTCTTAAGACTATCCTTCGAACCAATTCCCTTATCTTTATTGTGACCTCCTCTCTTATTACTTAGTTCAGTTAAGGATGAGAAAAAAACCAATTTGCTTCTAGCGCTATCTTTTTTTAATATGTCGGTATTTGGTTGGAGAATTCTAATAATCCCCTAAAGGGTTACAATTCATGACAATTTAAGATATTAGGGTCAATTAGGATTAGGTTTAATTTAGGGTGTTTCGACAATTTCACACCAATCCAGTCATAACAGTCATCAATCATAACACAAATTTCAGCACAAAGTCAGATACGCAAGCACATACATAAAACTACTTAAAATCACAATCATACAAAATCCTAAGTCTCCAAGTACTCTAAAATAGTACTCTAAATACGGTGAAGTGATAAACCTAACGTACTTAGAATTTTGAGTCATTCAACTACTTACCATAGGTTCATTCTTTTCCATGTATCCTATAATATAAATACGCTCCTTTTAGTACTTATACTTAGATGATACATATTCTAAGTTAGGATGTAACTCAATTCTCCTTATATACGTATCATTTACTAACGATTCATCTTACGTTAGTTTGGGGTTCAGTTTCCAAATCCGATTCCAATTCAAGTTCTAATTTGATTTCAACTACGAGCAATCATAAAATACGTTTTTAACCCTAATGTGAAATTAATTACATTAAGCTTGAGCATCATAATATCATACTAGGTCTTAATTCAGTATTTTAACCCACTTGGTATACTCTAATCCCGATTAGTGTATCGGATTTACTCTCAATGTGAGAAAATTTTACAATTTTTGTATAATTACCTAAAATTAATTTTTGTACCAGATTTAATATGTATTGATATTATTATCATATTATCTAATTTAACCTATTATTTTACATTTATTAAAATTCCAATTTCACATATTATTAAATTACTCACAATTACTATATAATTTCCATATTAATTGTAATTAACACTCCAAAGGCTAGGATTATGTTTCCACATCAAAGATTAACATCTTTAAACATCTAATTACCCTCTAAATCAGTAATTAATCATTTAATTACTTAATTAATCCAAAAACTCTCATTTTTCACATCATTTTAAGGCTAAAAAATTACTTAAAATTTTCAAAAATTAATTTCAGAAAAATGGCTTTACAGCACTATTTTATATCACTTAAGTATTCTATAGAAAAATTTTGAGCTTCAAAAGACACTCCTAAGCCTATTTATTTCTAATTCTAAATATGCTTAGTTTTGTTCAATTTCTTAAGCATTATATATTTACAGACATGATTAAACTTAATCACTATTTTTTCCTAAATCTACATATAATAAAACATCATAATAACAACTTTCATAATTTTCTGAGCAGAATTAATAATTTTAAGAAATTTTGCAAAATCGGATGAGATTTGGGACTCACCCGGTTTTTGAGCGTTCGGCCACCAATACCAGTTCAAGGTGTATCGGCAGGTCCAAGTGGTCAGTTTGGAGTGGGGTGGTGGTGGCGGTTCGGTTTCAAGTGGTTGTGATCGTAGGTTTGACCTAAATGCACCAAATGCACAGTTTTGTGAAAAGTTTTTCTAAAACCTTAATTTCTCTCCAATTTCCTAATCTTCTAACTATCCAAAGGGTCTTCTAAATTTTTTTAGCTATTTATAGGGCCATAAAACAATTATGGTACATAAATTTGGACAAGACAAAGCCCATACCTTTTCCTATTTGCCTTTTTTACTACTTGATTTTAATTAGTTCTTTTTTTTTTCTTCTTCCCTCAATTGCCATGACTTGATCTAGAGCATTCCCTATTTCCATGATTTTTTTTTATTTTTATTTGATTTTTTATAATTTTCTTTAATTATTTAGCAATTTTTGAACAATTTTGGTAATTTCGCGTATTTTTACTTATACATATATACTTGTGGGGTACAAGTAAACACTCCTAAATATTATTTAAGTCATTCTATGATTTTTAGTTTACATATAATTTATCTCTAATGATTCGTTAGTTATTGGAATGTATTTTACGTATTTTTTATAAATAACGAAAAATATACTTAAAATTTGAAAATTTTATATTCTCTTATTTTATTACTTAGTTTCTTAAATTCAAATTTACGAGATCACTTTTATTAATATTCCTAGCTTTAATTTATAATTTAGGTTTGTTCGATTCATTGAACCAATGGGCTTAAACTTTACGTACTAAGCTTGATCTTATAGTTACTTAGCTTATATTTAGGGCTTACACTATTGATACAAGTTTTTATGACTAAGCAAGTGAATATTATTTTAGTTTGCAAGAGGGTTGGTTTCTTCCATTGTGCTAGTAGTTTATTATTATACATTAGTCTAGTACGAGGGTTAAATGTATAGTAGATTCACATGAAGCTAATTGATAGAATCCACAATGAATGGAATAACATTAAACTATGTTTATTGACCTCGTAGTTGAGGCTAAGAGATGTTTGATATGAGTATGTTGGGGCTAGTTACTCATGTTTAGATGATTTAGTGGCTAATGAGAGAACTGATCCCATAATGCTACTAGAGTTGATTATTCAAAGGGTTTTTTTTGGAATCTGAGCTTGGGCTAGATTGGACTGTTTACTTAACTCCTTTTTCAAGATTATGTTTTGTAGGTGTTGAGCTTGAATTTTCTTGTTTTTGTTTTCTTTAATCGATTCATATCAAACCTTATATCCATTCGATATAAACTTTCGACTAAGAATTGAAAAAAATCTGATTTCTTTAATAAGTTTTAAAACTTAGAGTCGCTAATAGAGTTAGATCAAAATCAATTGGGTAAGTTGATTTTCATCTAACTACTGATGTGTGAGAAAAATTACTTTTGAAAACCAGATGCTTTAGATTTGAGGACTATGCTATTAAACCCCAAACAGATATCACTTTTAACCTTCCAATTTAGTTTTATTTTTCAAAATACCTTTTTTTTTTTACATGAAAGAATAATTCTAAATTTATAAGTAAAGAAGATTAATTTTATTTATATAAAAAAGAAGAAGAAGAAGAGAATAATAAATTAAATTTATTTATAAAAGGGAAAAAAAATTCCTTATTTTAAGTCGTACCGTAGGTGCCTACATACCTTCTAATAGGGATCAGGCTTCCCATAGTTTAGTTGGTAAAACTTTAGGTGAGTTGATTTATTTAGATACTGAAATTGACCAAGTTTATATCTCTTAGCTATTTTATTTTTTACTTGAGAAAATTTCATGGAAAAAGGGCCCTAAGCTTTTAATTGTCTATTTTTGGAAAATTTTAAGAAAGAGTTCTAATTTTGAAAAGGGTTAACTGCGAGTTTTTACTTTGAAAAATAATTTTTCTAAGTGATGAAACTCCTTTGTTTATTTATTTATTTACTTGCATATTTTTCTAAGTATTTAAAATACTTTATTCATATTCATTAAAAAAATATTTGAAAATACTTTACAAAATAGAAACCAAAGGAAAACAAAAAAGAAACTTTTTTTTTATATATATTTCTATTTTTTTTCTTCTTTTATTTTTCTTTGTCTTTTTCCTTTTTTATAATTTTATTTTTCATAATGAAGTTTATAAATTAGAAAAGAAAAGGAAAAAAAAGTAAAATAAATAATCAAATCTAGGTTAGCGAATGAATCATATAACAAACACTGGTGGGATCATGCAGGTTTGAACAATGTCAAGATCGAGTCACACATGGCTCATACATACGTATGAAGGAGACAAAATAGGTGATAAGTAGAGGGTTAACAGAGGTGGTTTGAGGGGTGGTACAAGTTGTCCACCGAAATGGTGGTGTTGAGGGTTTTTATGTGACAATTGCTAGAGACAAGAGGGTAGGTAGGTCTTGGGTTCTAGGACACCATGAGCTCAACCATGGTGTTAGTTTCCTCCTAAATGCAATGGGAGGTGGTGTTTCGAAATGGCAATGGGCAGCGATTAAGGTTTGGGTGCTAACGGTTGGTTCTCACATTGTAGGATATAGTAGAGAGTATATGTGTGTAGGTTTAAATGCTTAGGTGGTAAGTAGTCTTGTGGATGTGCTATCTCTGCTTGAGGTACTTCAAATATGCCCAATGTTTAGAAAGAGAAGGCTTCTGTGAGTAGAGTAAGAAAGTGAGTTAAAACCATTGTATGTGTGTATATGTGTGTGTTAAAATGGTTTCTTGATGTTAGGAACGAATTTGGGGTGCTCTATTTATTCTATTTGATCCTTAATGAAGTTCAAGAAAGTCAAGAACAAAGTAAATTCGAAGATTTCCTATAATGGCTTTTCTAACAAAATCAACTTGTATTTGACAACGTTTTGATTCATTTTCAATGATGGAACATGTTCCCTTTGCTTGTTTTTGCTAAAAAGAGGGATTAGATTCTTTGAATTACATTAAGAAGCTTAAATCAAGATTAGGTCAAAATGAACTTAATATGCATGACCCAAGTTTCTCCAAACTTTACTTATACGTTTGACCTCACAAATAATTGTTCTTAGATAAGATTTTAGGTTCAATCTAAAGTAGGCTATGCCAATCACACAATTCCACGCATGTAAAAAAGTGGCTCAAACATGAGCCATTGAGTAGGAACAAAGGAGAAAATTCTGGGGAAAGGAAGAGAACTTGATAGAAACTAGAGAGCACGTACCTAACATACCTAGGCGTATGAGTGTATTACACATGTGCATTTAAAAAAACAAAGTGCTCAAGTGCCTAGGTTGAGCAAATCTTAGGCTGCCTTGTCCATTTAGTGACAAAGCTTTTAGCCTTGATGCAAAAAGATCACAAGACTTTTAGACCTATTAAAATGATTAGAGCTTTTTTTTATTTTTTTATTTTTGTTGGATTGATTTTTATTTACCACCCTAGCTTTAACTTAAAATTAGGCTTCAATGATTGATACATATGTTAAAATTGATTTAATTTTCAAAGTACACCGTAATTTAATGGTTTTAAGACCCTTTGCTCAAAAATTAATTTAAGTCTATATGGGGTCTAAATATTTTATTAAAAAAATAATATGACCTAGAATCGTTAAATTACATGTGTACTTTGACTCTATCTAACTCTAAAAATAAAAGGAACCTATCCATGTGACTTAAAATTCCTAAAAATGACCCAAGACCTTTTTTTTTTTTTTAATTTTTGTTTTTGAATTTTTTTTTTCTAAATTTTCTAATTTTTTGTATCTTTGAATTAAGACCCATTTACTTCATTCTAAAAAAAAAAAACTCTAAAAATTACAATGAGTAAAAATAATGTATTTATAGCTGCTCTTCTTTATAATAATGTTTGACTAAAACTCTACCACAAAAACAAAAGAGACACCATTTTGGCCCTCAAGATAAACCGCATTACGAATTACTACATCTAGTTAGCTATTCTAGGCTTAATCTACTATAGATTTGATGAAAGGTGAAAGATGTTTTGAAAGAGAGAGAAGGTACCTTAAGAGTTAGTCGAGACACGAGAGTAGGTTTTTCAAAGGGGTACAATACCTTAGGAACTAGCTATAACCTTAAAAAGTCACTAAATGAAGGGTAGTGCTCCTATGAGCTGGCAAGAATCCTAAAAAGATACTAAATAGAGGGTAGCGCTCTAACAGCTAGCAAGAACTCTAAAATGATACTAAACAAAGGGTAATACCTTAAGAGCTAGTAAGAAGCTTAAAATGGCATTGCTTTATGAGCAACCCTAACCTAGTCATGCTCTTTCTTAGCTGATTAACCTCGACAGGTATGTCTCTAGGGGGTTAGCAACCTTAACTAAGAAATTGATCTAAAACTTGGTAGTGTTTTTCTAAGCTGACTAACTTAGGCAGAAATGTCTCTATAGGACTAGCAACCTTAAATGAGGAAATTGATTTGAAACTTAATAGTAATTTTCTTTTCCTTTTTTTTTTGCTAAAATAGTGGTGCTTTTCTAAACTAACTAAACTAAGCGAAAGCATCTCTAAAGGACTAAGAACCCTAAATGAGAAATTGATTTGAACCTAGTTGTACTCCTCTGAGTTGACTAACCTAAGTGAGAGCATGATAAGAATTAGCCCCTTAGACTAATCATACGTAACCGAGCTAGAGGACTCTAAGGACTCACTCGAAGAATACTAGCTTAAAGTCATATCTACGATGGGGATTCTTATTCTGAACTGATCTCCTATCGACCTAACTATCAGATCCCCATGTATGCTAGACCTGATTTTGCCCAACAATTATGCTATAACAAGATATCGAAGAAGACAGTCCCAAGGCCTTTTGAGCCAACCAAAACCATCCGACCCCAACTTAAGCTCACTACTCAATAGCTGGATTAGCTAGCCTCCAACCTGATCCAAATCAGGTTAGCACTTGACTGAAAGCTCTCTTTTCTCTTCTTTGCCCACTTTGTACCATATTTCTAACATCCAACCACCAAGCGACACGTATCTTTTAACATAACATTCCAAAAGGATTCTTACTTTTTAGTACTGAATATTCTTTATCTCTTTTACCCTTTTTAGTATATATTATGTAACTTAATTGTAAGAATACCCTTTTATCTTTTCATACATATAAGATAGCCCTAGTGGATGGGTATATAAACCCCACTTGTTTGTACAAATTATACATTAATACAAAAATTATTTACATCTCCTTTGAGTAACCTTAGTATTCTCATTATCCTTCAACTCTTGTCTATTCCACTTAGTAAGGAGTATTGGTGAGTGACCCTTCAGTTCGAATCAGTGAGTCACATCCGACAGATTGTAGGTCTAGTAGGATCGAGTGGTGCATCATATCCATTTGATAACTACTAGGACTTTGCTAGCTTTTCTTTTGTTTCTTTCAATTCACTTCATTGTGGTGCTTCTCTGTATATCCGACCCCGAAGATGCATTAGTGCATCTCTAAGGGATTAACAACCATAAATAAGGAATTAATTTAAAACTTGGTCATGCTCCTCAAAGCTAATGAACCTGGGCAAGAGCTACTCTAGGGACTAGTAATCCTAAATGAAGAAAGCGAGTTGAAACCTGGTCATACTCTTCCGAGCTAACTAACTAAGGCAGGAGCGCTTTTAGGGGACTAGAAACCTTAAATGAGAAATTTGAATGGAAACCTAATGATGCTTTTCTAAGCTAACTAACCTAAGCATGAGCGTCTCTAAGGGACTCGCAACCCTAAACAAGAAAATTGAATTGAAACCTAGCCGTGCTCCTCTAAGCTATCTAACTTAGGAAAGAAAAGCGCTCCTTAAGCTTGCTAAATCTCGAAAGCTCATTAGAAATGAGGAAATGCCCTATAGACTAACTTTAGAGAGATTAGTGAAAGGGAAGTGCCCTATGAGCTAGCTATGACCTTAAGACAAATCAATGAAGTAAAAACGCCCTATGAGTTGGCTAAAACCCTAACAAAAGATTTGAGTTAGAACAACATTTTATGAGATAACTAGGACCTTAAAAGATAATTGAAGAAGAGGAAGCACCTTATGGGCTAGCTTGAAACCCTATAGGAAATGATAACGGGATAGTGCTCTACGAGCTATTTAAGATACTAAAAGATGATGAAGAAGGAAAGGCGCCTTGTAGGCTGGCTTAAAACCCTAAAGGAGATGTGAGACAGGATAGTGATTTATGAGTTGGCTAGAGCCCTAAAGGAGAAGTAAGTCGAGATAGTGCTCCATGAGTTAGCTAGACACCTAAAGGAGATGTGAATTAGGATAGCGCTCTATGAGATGTGGAGATGTAAGTCGAGACAATACTTTATGAGCTGACTAGATCCCTAAAGGAGATGTGAGTCAAGACATTGCATTATAAGCTGGCTAGAACCCTAAAGGAAATGATGAAGGGATAGTCCTCTAAGAGTTGGCTAGGACCTTGAAAGATGATTAAAAGGGGAAAAGCACCCAATAGGCTAGCTTAACAATCTCAAAGGAGACAGGCCAGCTTAGAACCCTAAAGATAATGGAAAATAGGAGAGTGCCCTAAGGGTTAGCCTATGACCTTTAAAGACGATTGAAGAAGCAATCGAGGTGATGTAATCCTTTCAAAAAACTTTGTGACTTAGATATTTACAAGAAGGAACTTGTTGATTAAAAGCCACCTATGACAGAATGGGCATTAAGGATAAGGTCCTTGATTTGAAAAAGTTAGTGAACATCAATCATGAAGAAAACTACATCAAGGAGGATGACTTAGACTATTAGGGTAAATTTAAAAGGTATGATCACTTTGGAAGAAAGCAAATAACCTAATTTGAAAACTTAGCCACTAAAGTTGATATGGATTTGAAAAAATGAATGGAGAAACTTGTAAAATGCCTTTAGCTTCTCCTTCTCTTTCTCCTCTTTTTTTTTATTATATATTTTTCCTTTTCCTTCTTTTTTTTTTTTGGGAAGTTTGCTAACGGGTAAAAATTTTTATTAATAAGCCTAAGCCTTATACTAAACCATATCTTTCCTTGGTAACCATGTGGGCATTTTATATTCTTCTCAACTTCAAAATTATCTCTTGATCCAATACCGTCAGGGCTAATCTAGTGGCATACTAACCTTTGTGGTGGGGCTTTGTATTTTTGAACATTTCTTTTCTAAGGAAATGGTAACTTGTGATTAGTCTAGTTGAAAAGGACTTCCTTTTATACTTTCAGTTTGGTTTTCACTCTTGGCTATTGTCCCAAATATTACAATTCAATTTCTAAGCGATTCATCTTGATTAATTTGTTAGGTCCTTTCAGTTTAGTATTGTGAATTAGGATTTTGGTCAAAAAGGTTTCAAGAGGGATTAATGAAAGGGCCTATGTGAAAGGATTACTTATTCAACTTGTGTTTTCAAATCAAGAACCTTTTAGCAAAAACTAGAAGTGTGCTTACCCTAGTTTTAAAAACAATTTTTATTTATGATAAATTATTCCTTAAGATCATAAGAGCTTTTATTAAACATGGGTGGTATTGTAGGTAAGGGAGGCCTTGTGTTTGTGATTTAGGATGGGTAAGGATTTTTGTGTCGTGATGCAGAATGTGATTTGGAATGTGTATGGAGGCTTAGTGAGTCTAAAGTCGTGTTTAGGCTTCGAGTTCAAGGGCCTCTTTTTTTTTTTTCCCTTGCATTTGGGATCAACTTTCAGGCTTCTTTCTTCTCCTCTCTTCTTATTTATTTTGCTCCATTCTCTTGTTGTTTCTTAGCTCTTTCTCTTTTTTAGCCCAAAAAGTTATTGTCTTCCCAAAGTGTTTGGGATTGTGTGTACAATGTTTTGTAAGCTTTTCTTCATTTCAAAGAAAACAAGTTATCTTAAATAAAAATTATCTTTGAATCGATGTCACTAAAGCACATATAAACCAATTTTATCCTTTTCTCCCGATTAAATACCCTAGACTATAAATTCCCCATCATGGGGTAGCTCTTAATAGGGTGTAGTTTTTAAACATTCCTTGAATAGGCTCAATGGGGTTAGCAAGTGTTAAACGTGTTGAGATATTGAAAATGAATGCCTAACTTCATTTTGATCTGCATTTCAAGTTCAAAATGAACCTCCTTTAAGGAATGAGTTTAAAAATCCTCACCATGAAGCCATTCGACTCTCAAATAATTTAAATGTTAGTTTGTAGGACATAGTTTGCCTCTTTTCATTCTAAACTTCTCAATACTGAGTTACCATTTAATTAAGTAGTAGTCTGCATTAATTTACCTGAGGGTAGAAATTGACTTTGTCTCCAAGTTTCTCAAAATGTTCCTTAAAACATGGCCCAATGAGAAACAATATCTTTCATTCAATTTGAATTCAAAATTAAATTTCAAAGACCAAATCCCCTAGTGTCCTAATAGACATTTTGTGTCCCTATTGGCTTAAGAAGATAATTGCCCTAAACTTATAAGTCAAATGCCCCTTGGCCTTCATGTTTGTTTATGGGTCTAGTTCTCTCGAGTTGAATGGGCCGATGTTGATGTCTTCTAGACTTCATCTTTGAGATGGAGGTGATATGAATTGCTTTTTTGTTTAGATTAGGCATTAAGCTTAGAATAAGGTTTCCTTGCATTTTAATAAGATTGCTCTATGTTTTGCATTGATTTATGGTTAGTGTAGACACTCAATTTTTGCTCATAGTAGTTATAATTTTTTTTTTAGGGTCTTAATTTAAAAAATAAAAAAATTGAAAAATGATATAAAAGACAAAAAAAATAGAAAATTGTTAGAAAAAAAAATAAAAAAGAAAAAATTCGAAAAAATTAATTTGATGGAATCTTGACTAAATAGTTGTTGAAAAAAAAAAAAAGAGAACAAATCTAATACAATGACATTAAATCTAATAAAATCAAGATTTGTAAGATTCGAATCTATTTTGGATCTTTATCAATTTAGATTCGGTTCGATTTGATTCGATTCAAAAGATTTGTTTTCGAGTTTTATAAATAGGGTTTGCATAGTGCGAGCCAAAAAGAATAATTACAAATTTGTTAAAAACACGCTCGAATCCACTCCTTAGACCAATTCTATAGTTGTGTGCACGATAGGACTGGGGATCCAATCTGTTCCCTTTCGTTAGCTTTATGTGCTTTGTCTTGCAAGTACATAATAGTGGTTTTTAATTATTATCTATAGCTTGTCTTATTTATTTATTTTTATCTTACTTAATATATGCGTAGTTATTTTTAAAACTTATACTACTTTTTTTTAATTTTTATCATGTCTTTAATTACTAATAATTAGTTATAGCATTAGTGTCTAGTGAACATGTATTAAGTTAAATTTTCGTTTTTTTTTCTTTTTTTTTTTTAGATTTCATATTTTCAAAATGACATTTTTATAAAATCTCATATTTTACAAAATCTCGTTCTTTGCATATTGTATTAATTTGGAAAAATTGCATTAGGCATGTTAGAGTTTTATAGATAAAAAAATCATTTTGATGTTCATAAAATAAAAAAAAATCTTTAATTGACTTCTTTTTTTCATTTTTTCTATAATTTAGGCTTGTTTTCTATAGTTTAAAATTTTTTTTCATAATTTAGATGCCTTTTCCATAGTTTAGGTTTCTTTTCCATGGTTTGAACATCTTTTCCATGATTTAGGCTTATTTTCTATAGTTTATATATCTTTTCTATAGTTTATATATTTTTTCCATTATTTAGGTTTCTTTTCTATGATTCAGACATCTTTTCTACAGTTTAAACATCTTTTTCATAATTTAGATATTTTTTCTATGGTTTAAGTATCTTTTTTATGGTTAAGCATCTTTTCTATGATTAGGAAATTTTTCTTTCTTTTCTTTTTTTAGGTTTTAAGCATCTTTTCTATATAAAAGATTCATCATGTAAAACATTACATATTTCATAAAATCTTTAGGGTTTTTCTTGAAAATAAAAAAAAATTATCACTTAGTTGTTTTTAAATAAAAATCTTAATTTGGTACATTTTAAAAATTAGGTTTTTAGGTTTTTTTTTTTATAATTAAGAATAAAAATTAGGCTTCTAAGGATTTTTTTTAATAAAAATGAAATGGTTAATAAAAACGCAAATTCAACCAATTATTTTTTTTTATTAAAATAAATCAACACATTAAAGATTTTTCAGAAAGAACTACGATCTTTTAATCCCGACTAACAAGTAAATTGGCACCTTCGGGGCGACAACAAAATATGTAGAAACTTAGGTTCTTTTTTTTTTTAATTTTTAATTTATTTATTTTTTCTTTAAAAATATTATAATTAAAAGAATAATCCTAATTTCAATAAGTAGATAGTGGTACCCGTTAAGGTTTAATAGGTTAACCCCCGAACTCGAAACCTTTTGGTTCTTCATTTAAATTGAAATCAAAGACCAGTAGCCAAATCGTAATCAATCCACCCAATTGATTACGGTTTCTTTCCTTTTTCCTGACTCCGGTCGGATGGCGACTCAAAAATTATTTTCAATAAAAAAACCGAAATTTCTCAATTTCTTTAGTCGAAGATTAATATTAAATAGGTTAGAGTTTAGTATTAATCAATAAATAAGAAATTAATTTTAAATAAAGGAAACAGAAAAATCAGGCTCGATAGTTAGGCTTAGTTTTCTCAATAGACTGGGGTGTTAGGTTTGTTCGGTTGCCTTGATGGCCTAAGATTTGTGATTAGATTAGCTATCTTAATGAGCCAAGGGTTCATTGTTTAGGTTGGTTTCTCCTACAGGTTGAGGGTTAATGTTTGGGTTAGTTACATTAACAGGCCAAGGGTTTTAGGTTAGCTACCTTAACGAGTTGATGGTTCGTATTTAGATTAGCATCCTTAACGAGCCAAGAGTCATGGGTTGGTTTGGTTGCCTTGATGGACTAGGGTTTTGTGTTTGGGTTGGCTACCTTAATAGACTAAGGGTTCTTGCTTGTCTTGAACCCATAAAAAATTGTAATCATTAGCAACTTCTTCTTTTTTTTTTCCTCCCTTATTTTTCTTCTTTTTGTTTTGTTAGAGAGAAAGATAAGGCTTTATTTTTATAGAAATCAAGTGATCATATTACAAATAAGGATAGGGGATTGTTTACTTAGTGTTTTATTTACAAGCTTACAGAATTCATTTACATAGAGAACAACAATTAGATGAATACAATTGAAGGTCAATTTACAAAAAGGGAATATTAAAGAATAAAGAAGGATGTGCTAAAGGAAAATTTTATTATCATGACAAATTAGAGTACAAAGAAAAATAAAGAAAATGAGCCTAACATTTATTCTCGATTGTTATTCAATGAAATTTGACATTTACCCTAAGCTCTTCGATTACATTTGAAAACTTCCTAATCTAACTCTTGCAATCGAATTCTAATGTCTTCTAGTATCACTAGTGCTCCTTTAAGGACCTTTTCATTTTTTTTCGAACTAGGCTACTAAGGCTTGGTTGTAAGCTTCAAGAAGTCTAAGCTTCTCTTTCAAGTGGGCAACCTCAGCTTCCAGTAGTTGTTTATGAATGGAAGGAAGATATGATGACCTATTGACTCTTCAATTGTTAAATTGTTGATTACCTGCCATTTACTATGGGCTTGTACATTTCATGGATAAGAATAATTTATCAAGAAAATAAAAGGATGTAAGCGAAAGCATATGGATGCTAGAACCATTAGGTTACTACATCATTTCTTAAGTTGTAACCCCATTAATGATTTGATGTTTACAAAATACCCCTGACTTTTACAAAAGAATTTATTTAAGTCTAGTAAGTATTACAATGGGACAAAAATATTTACAAGGAACTGGTACAAAAATTGATTACATTTCTAGTACACTCGAGTATTAGTAGGCTTGTAACTTTCAGAAGTGGTGTATTAACTCATGTTTAAGGAATGTATATGCAATTAAGGTGGATTCTAAAGGTCTTCAAGTTATGTGACCTCACACATTTTTTAAGAAACAGTTTCTTAGTCATGAGAAACTTTAGTGGGATAACCTAATCAGCCCTGGAAGGAGATCACCTTACAATATCTGAAGCTTATATAATGACTTCCCATCCTAAGATCTTAAGACAACCTAAGTCTAACCATATCTATCTTACATCCATGATGCAATAAATAAAACCTCTAATATCCTAGGTTTATTATATGCAAAAGTGAATATAACAACTAAAAAAGAATATTCACAAGATTCTCAAATTAACATAGGTATTTTAAAAAAGTAACCTATTCAATCTATTTGAAACCTTAACCATTAAAGATTGAGACAATTTAGGGCTTTAGGAAAAAGTTCTCAGAATTGAGTCAAACTTTAATGTGAGGTCATAAAAATTAAAAGAAGAATTTTGGCAAAATATATTTAGTAAAATAGAGTATATAAATTATTTAATTTAATAAAAGTATAATTTTACCTGGTAACAAAAATTTGTATTGTAAACCTAGAATATGATCCTTGGAACATAGCGAGATGTTAAAAATAAATTACTTGAGTCATAATTGAAATAAAAACAAGTTGACATAAATATATAATTAGTTACATATGAAGGTGGCGCATGGGTTTAATAAAAAAAATCTATACAAAATCAATATAATTATACATAAAGCCTATAATTTGTAACTAAATTACATAAAAAGATTAGGACATGAACTAAGGTAATTGCTAGACTTAGGTTATGCTGCTTTGGGTGTGGCTTAATGTGCAAGGTTCCATACTAAGAGATTAGTAAATAATACATGAATTACAAGTGTAAAGTGCTAAGTAAAAACCATTTTGGATATATAAACCCTCCCTTTCCTACATTAGATCATTTTCGTATATTTTAGAGAGAGAAATTGATTACAGAGCCTAAAGAAAAATTAAGAAGAAAATAGGCTAAAATAGAGGATTTTCAGGAACCCTTGCTTGAGCTTGATTAAGGAGTGAACCACCATCATAGTTTAAAGAAAGGGGTGATGCCAAGGTGAGCCAACACACCCTCCACCCCCAATAGTGGCCGGAGCTCCCCGTGGTGGTGAGCCAACAAATTTGCCCCGCTTTTCATAAAATTACTAAAAATATCATCCAATGTCCAAAAATTATGAAACTTGGTTTTGCTAAGTATTTTTGTTTGTAAAATTAAAATATAAAATTAGATTTTCAACATTTTAAGTGCTAAAATATGCTCCTTAAGAAAAAGTCCCTTTGACCAATTTTTCGTTGCATTTTCATAAACCTTAAAGATGTAGTTTTAACTTGATTTTTATTAAGTCCTTTAAATGTTATATTTTCACACTATATAATTTCATTTTCAAAATCTTTAAGTTGGGTTTTTGAGAAATTTTAGTCTTTCCTAAAGTAGTTGTTGGAAGCTTGTTTTTCTAAAGAGCCTTACATGTACTTAGTATAATTTCTATTGTAAAGTTGTTGTCAAGTCAAATATGGAAGTACAAGGCTAAATCTACATATTTTATAACTAAAGCTATAAGTACTTTTATTCAAATCAAATGTTTTTATGGTTTAAAATGACAATGTATGAATATTTAAGATGACTTTAGGTGATATTGTATTCTATTCAAATGAATAGGTGGTAGATTGGATTGGTGTCAGTGTGATTTTGTAAGTTACAAAAGGAAAACAGAGGAGTCAGAAAGTTGATTATTTGAGTTGAGATGGTAAAAAAATGAGTTAGAAGGTTAGTTGTAATGAAGTGTATAAGCTGGAGTTAGTTGGAAAGTAGGTCAAAAACTACATTGTCTTTATGAAGTGATTTTTATTATCTTTACATTTAACTTTGAGGAAGAAAGTCAGTCAAAATGTTGGTCAAAAAGTGTTCTAAAGGAAACCCTATATACTTGAAGTGAATCAAAGACTGGGTCAGAATTTACCCTAGAAGGGAGTTTGCCTTTAAGAAGGATCCTAAAACATAAGCTCAACACTTAAATAAGTTTCTATTTTAGTTTATATTTAACACATAATTAATTAAGGTATCATGTACTTATTATTAGGTGAGATACAGGAGGAGGATTAGTAGCACAACGCTTAGGCGTTAAGAGAAGTGCTCTAAGTGGCCCTAGTAAGGTACTTATGTTTTGAATAGACTATATCTACTTTAGTGTAGTATGCCGCTAACTTGTTTAACTGATTTCGTTGATTGTGTTTAGGTGCTGATATGAATGCACTGACTTGATGAATTGTAAGTTGTATTATGATTGATGTTTTAAGCATGCCTGTAATGTATTAAACTACAACTAATGTAGAGTTAATGATCACTACCATGTCAATTGCTTGGGTATAGAGATTGAATCAACTTGACAAATGACTAGGTACTAACCCTACTTCCTAAAGTGTTTACTTAAGTGAACCCAATATCAAGGCTTTAGAGTTACCATTGAAAGTAAGATTAAACAAAGTAAACTTAGCATATAACCTATGAGTTGTTGTTGTGTTGCTTAGTGCTGGAATGATGCATTTCATGGCATGGCACAAAACGACCTATTTGGTCATGTTTTACTGGAAAACTTGATTTTCCTATGTAAGGAACTTGGTTTATAAATTTAGATTTTCAAGCATATAGAGACTTGCATAGCTCAACTTGGGTATATAGAAAAAACAACTTTTTCTATATTCCTAAATTAGGTAATTCAGATATCTGGTAATGTTGACTACTCAGATGTGTTGGGTTGGGGTTAGGTTAGGATATCAGTATCGATATATGTTACGTGCATGAGCATGACATCCTTCAATTGTGTAAGTTGGTTACTAGCATGTTAAAGTTGATATGATTGTTATAATAACTTATTACATGGTTAAGATAGGTAATTGTGTGTATTGTGTTGGTATCCACTCTTAGTTAGCAATGTGTTGAGGGTATAAACTTATTTTATCCTCAAGTTAGAAGATTGCAAAAGGTTTGAGCTTTTAGGGGGATGATTTTCGAGGGCGTTAGGAGTCAACCTGTTTAGAGATGTTTGTGATCAACTGAATTTAATTTCGATGGGATGTAGTAGTAATGAAATGGGAAAAAAAAAATTTGTACGTTTAGCCTTCTAACTTGTTAATATTGTAAATAGTTTCTCAACTCTAAGTTCATGGCTAAACTCTAGTGGAAATATGTTTTATAATGAATGAACTATCATAATTTTATATAAGTGTTTAGCAGCTTTTAGTTTGTGATGAAGCATCCTTCGTTATTAGGATGTGACAATATAAACCCTCAATTAAAAATTTAATGAAAATCTTATTTCTTTTATAAGTTTTAAAATTTGGAGTTACCACTTGACTTAAGTCAGGAAAAATAGAGTTAAATCAAAATCAATTGGATGGATTGGCTTTAATCTAGCTATTAATGTGTGAGAAAAATCACTTTTTGAAAATAATTTTTCAAAACTAGAGATTTTGAACTCAACGACTATCTTATTAAATCCTAAATGGGTACTATTTTTAACCTTCTGATTTAGTTTTATTTTTTAAAATACCTTTTATTTTTACATGAAAGAATAATTCCAAATTTACAAGTAAAGAAGATTAATTTTATTTAAAAAAAAAAGAGAGAGAGAGAAAAGAGAATAATAAATTAAATTTATTTACAAAAAGAAAATAAAAATGTTTCTCTATTTTAAATTACCCCATAGGTGCCTATATACCCTTTAATAGGGATCAGATTCCCCATAGTTTGGTTAGTTAAACTTTAGGCGTATTGATTTATTTAGATTCGAGAAATTGGCCAAGTTTACATTTTGAGCCATTTTATTTTTCACTTTAGAAATATTTATACAGAAAGGGCTTTAAGTTTTCAATTGTTTATTTTTGAAAAATTCTAAGAAAGAGTCCTAATTTTGAAAAGGGTTAACTAGGAATTTTTACTTTGGAAAATAATTTTTCTAAGTGATGAAACTCTTTTGTTTATTTATTTATTTACTTCTATATTTTTCTAAGCATTTAAATACTTTTTTCACATACATTAAAAAATATTTTAAAATATTTTAAAAAATAGAAATTAAAGGAAAACAAAAAGAAAAAAGAAATTTTTTTTTATATTTCTAGTTTTTTTCTTCTTCTTTTTTTTTTTTTTGTCTTTATCTTTTTCCATTTTTTTAATTTTATTTTTTGTAATGAAGTATATAAATTAGAAAAGAAAAGGAAAAAAAAAAAAGTAAAACAAACAATCAAACCTAGGTTAATATGAGGGGCAAACAGTGGACACGGGTGGGATCGCATAAGTTTAAACTAGGTCAAGATAAGGTCACATGTGACCCATACGTATGTATGGAGGAGACGAAGTAAGTGATAAGTAAGGGGTCAACGGAGGTGGTTTAAGGGGTAGTACAAGTTGTCCATCGGCAGTAGTGTCATAGGGTGTTCATGTGGCAATTGTTGGGGACAAGAAGGTAGTTAAGTCTTGGGTTCTAGGACACCATGTGCTCAACCATGATATTAGTTTCCTCCTAAACACAATAAGAGGTAGTGTTTTGAAGTAGCAATGGGCGACAGTTAAGGTTTGGGTGCTAGCGCTTGGTTTTCGTGTTGTAAGGCATGATAAAGAGTAAGAGTGCTTAGGTTCAAATGCTTAAGTGGTAAGGAGTCTTGTAGATGTACTATATCTACTTGAGGTGCTTCAAATATACCTAATTTCTAGAGAGAGAAAGCCTATGTAAGTAGAGTGAGAAAGTGAATTCAAATCACTATGAGTGTGTGTTCTACTGGTTTCTTGATGCTGGGATCAAGTCTAGGGTGCTCTATTGATACTATTTGATCCTTAATGAAGTTTGAGAAAGTCAAGAACAAAGTAAATTCAAAGATTTTTTATAATGGGTTTTCTAATGGAATCAACTCGAATTTGGCCATGTTTTGATCATTTTCAATGATGGGACATGTTCCCTTTGCTTCATTTTTACTAAAAAGATGGATTAGATTCTTTAAATTACATTAAGAAGTTTGAATCAAGTTAGTGAAACCGAACTTAATAAGCATGACCTAAGTTTCTCCAAACTTTACTTACTTATTTGACCTTATAAATGATTGTTTTTAGATGAGATTTTAGGTTTGATCAAGAGTAAGCTATGCCTACCACATGATTCTATGAAGAATTCAAGTGGAATAATGTGGAAATCATGTGAAAAAGTGGCTCAATCATGAGCCATTGAGTTGGAACGAAGGAGAAAATTTTGGTGATAGGAAGAGAAATCAATGGAAACTAGAGAGCACGTGCTTGATGCACCTAGGTGTGTGAGTGCATTACACGTACGCATTTAAAAAAAAAAAAAAAGAAAGGTGCTTAAGCACCTAGGTTAAGGGCATCTTAAGCTATCCTGTCCATTTATTGACAAGGCTTTTAGTCTTGATGTAAAGTGGTGACAAAGCTTTTAGCCCTATTAAAATGACTAGACCTTTATGTTTTTTTTTTTTTTTTTTAAATTTTTGTTGGATTGATTTTTATTTACCACCCTAACTCCATCCTAAAATTAGGCCTCATTGACCATCACACAAGTTAAAATCGATTTGATTTTCAAAGTATACCCAATTTAATGGTTTTAAGTCCCTTAGATCAAAAATTAATTTAAGTCTAAACAGGGTCCAAATATTTTATAAAAAAAAAAAATTAATATGACCTAGAACCGTTAAATTACTCGTGTGTACTTTAACTCTATCTGACTCTAAAAATAAAATGACCATGTTCATGTGACATAAAAATAAAAACCCTAAAAATGACCCAAGATCTAAAGTTTTTTTTTTTTTTAATTTTTGTTTTTCTAAATTTTTAAATTTTTTTTTTTTTGTATTTTTAAATAAATACCCTTTTTCCTTAAAAATCACTGGAGGCACCTTCTTATAGATTCGAAGGTGAATATTTGCCGATCCCGGTTGATGATAAGTATCAAGGCCTTCATTTTGTAGTTTATCGACCTGCAATGGATTAAGGTTATTTGTGCATGAAATATTATTGCACGAGCACTGTAGCATGATCGGGAGGTGTGATCTTAGTATGAAGAATTATTTGTATGGCCCATACAATAGTTCATGTAGCATATTATTCACGTATGGCTTATTTATTTTGCATTATTTCTTTTATGAATTTAGTAATATTCGTTAACCATTACTAGAAGTTATAGGCAAGTAGCATTAGACGATATCAGCAATTACAGGCTTTTGGTAGAGCCAGTCTAGCAGTTATAGGCAGTTGGTAACATTAGTGAGTATTGCCAAGAGTTCTATTTTTATTTTATTATATTTATGTATCAACGGCATAAATGTAATAAAATAATTTATTTTCGTAATGAATTAAATTTTAGAGAGCTATTTTATTGATACCCTAAATGTGCGCTTGCATTTTCTTGTGATCTTATCAACTACTTTCATTCAATTGTGGTGACCAAAATCAACTAAAAATTGTGGTGACCAAAATCAACCAAACTTAGTTTGTTACATTCTTAGCATGGCCTTATGTCTAGCTTATCGTCACCAATCGTACAGATAATTTAATTCTTTTGTGATCTCTTCCGAAAGAATTAAACATATCATTTTATTTTTTAGTTTATAAATCAAAACACAAAAAACCTACGAATAATTAAAAGCCTAATTTTTTATGCATGAATTCATTCCCAAAATTCTTGTTATATCGCTGATCCTTTCAACTGATAGATCATGTTCCTTCACTACCCCTTATATCAACCATTCCGACCTTTACTATGAAATTCTTTGCGCAGATTTCCTCTACCCCCATAACGTTAACTACTTTGAAACTTTCACTATCAAAATCAAAAAGAAGAAAGCAACTTTGTTTAGCTGAAACTGTTGATATTTTCTGTTGAATTATTTATGGTAGCCTAATTGATTGGCTATGTTATTTTTATATGTTCAACCTTTACTCTAGTATGCTTAGTAATTTCACTATTTCCTTTGGTCATTTTTTACCACAACCAAGGTCAAAAATTTAAATATGCGTATGTTTATGATAAATTATCTTTTAACGAATAAGATATGATTTTTGGTATCTATTTAGTTTTAAATTTCTTTTAACTCAAGCTTTTTTATTATGACAAACGCGGGGAGAAAATACAATATCTCTATAGAAGTACAGTGATTAAAGAAAATGTAGCATGAAATAAGGAGGAGCATATATATCGGATTTCAAACTTAAACTAACATTGAACAAGTATTTTTGAGATCTTACATGTGATCTTGTTTTCATCAAAATGAGAGGCATGGACATAAATTCAATAAATGAAAATAATATTTGTGACTTCTAAATATTATTTTTATCTTAAGGAAGTTTATCTAAATTAATCTTGTAATAAATCTTTTTCGACATTTCAATAGTGAAAAATTTTCTATGACTATTGATGAAATTATGTGAGCGTTTGATAGTAAATTCATAAGTGAAATCTATTTTAAAGACCCATCTCATAAGTTTAGTAAGAAATAATTATAAGGATCATTCCATACATGACTCTTATAAAAGATCTGTTATTTACGAATAACAACAAATTCTATCACAAGTTCTATTATCCTATTAATGTACAAGTTCTGTGACTATTTTTGGGAAAGTAAAAAACCTTAAATATGCAAAATTGTCAAATATTTTTTCTTTCTTTAAATCTAAATAAAATTTTCTTTTCATACAAAATTATGTTTAAATTAAACATACAATTTTCTATATTGTCACCGGACTTTATGGGGAAAAAAATAGTTGATATTTTTATCTAAAGATCATTTTGATAGAAGGAAAAAAAAAAAAAAATCAAAGCACTTTTGGAAGATAACTCATCTAAGTTCTTAGAATAAACTACTAACCAGACAAAAAGAGTAAAATTCTTTCTTGAGTTGAATAAAATCTATCTAACCCATTTTTTATATCATTTCTTCTTTCACCTTTTAGTATTGAGTTTTCCATCCCTTCACGCCGTTTGCAAGCTTAAAGGAAAGCCTGTCATATTCCTTTCCGACGGGAAAGAGCATGCCATGGTTGCTAAATTTTGTTTAACTTGGATGGAAAATTTTTTCAAACACTACCATAACATAAAACTGTAGGTTTAAAGGGTAAGTTTCACATTGGATTACTATATCCTTATCAAATTTAGAAGGAAGATGGTTTCAGGCGAACCCTTATGGGATGAGTAATACATATCTTATGTGCATTCTCAATTGGTCATCAGAGCTTCATTCTAACATGGAAAATGAAAAGGTTCTAGTTTATATTGATTTTGCACTATAAGCCACTTATTATTTCACTAAACTTCTCCTGTTTCAATATCTTTTGCAATTCCAACTCATTGATAATGGATATTGTAACTGTAGGCCTATTTGGATGATTTGATGCTTTTGTCCTTAGTGAAATGGATGTCGGAGATGAATCACATAGCTTTTGGCAAGAATTGTTTTTTGAGAATAAGTCTTCTTAAAAAAAGAAGTGCGAATTTTTGATAAATCAAGTTAAGTATTGAGTATGAGTTCTTCAATGGGCAGTATATAATTTATGCACATTGTGTCAAAGCACTTTATGAATATTATTAATAAAAAATAAGTATTTATTGTATATGTATACTAATTTACTTATGTATATTTTACAATAAAATCCCATAGATAATTAGAGTATATATAAAATTATAAAAGTATATTATCAATGAGATTCTATGATATTGTATTATGTAAAAATTATCTTTAATTATATTTAGAAGGAACATAGATATTTAGTCCAACACACTGTAAAATCGAGATTATTTTATTGGTTCTAGAGAAAAATATCAAAGTTATACAAGTAAATATCCAAAGATAAGTGAATATAACGAACACGACCCCCTAATAGAAGATATTACATGTTTAATGTCATTGGTCATTTCTCTATATAAACGAATATAAATAATCCATAAACTTAAGACTATCGTATATTTTCGTGTTTTGATGTTGCAAAAAGTAATCTTGATTTAGATTGTAAATAATATAGTTATGCATTATGACATAAAATATAGAGTGAATAATAATGAGTCAAAATAGAATTAATCACTCTTTTGGATGGGAGAGCTAGTTCTAAGGCCGCTTAGTTGATATAACAGTAAGTTATAAGCTCGTCCATGACAAGTTTTATTGAGTCTAATTTATCCTAGAAATCTTATAAATAATTAAATATTGATGACATCATATGCAATGATTTAAGCACAAATATTATTTGATGAAGAGAATTAGTTACATAGTATTTGGCTCATAGTGATTTCTTGTTCATAGTTTTCTATTATATTGGATAGCCAATAATTATTACTAGACAATTACTATGAACTATGTTTAGAAAGATACTACTTTTGTTTATAGAAAACAAAAGGGTCGTATATAATAGCATGATTAATAGGAACAAGATATTTGATACGAAATTTTAATGGATACTAAAATTTATTAATATTTATTTTGGAATTGGGAATTAATTAATCTAAAATAAATAAATTGGAAACATGTTAAATACATTAAATTAAGAAGAGAAATGGTGGAGTAAATGATATGGCCATAAAATTCTTTGGATTAAAAACGTTGGCATTCATTCCATAATGAATTTTTGGAAAACGTTTTGTCTTTATTATTATTCAATTCCTTAGCTATTGGCTGACGGTATTTAAAAACCTTGATTTTTAAGAAAAGTAAAGATGCCTTTTGCTTTACGAGAACAGGGAAAACCTATATGTGAATTCGACCAAGCAAAACAAAATTCCATATAGTTTTTCGTTTCCAATAATTTTATATCTAATCCATGTAATTTAGCGATCTAAGAATTAAATTGTTCCGTATGAATACTACTAAAGGGACTGCATTTGGAATTCTTACGGTAAACACAATAGTTTAGGAGACAAAGTGATTCTTGCATTGCACTTGAGCTCTATCTCCAAGAGGAGAAGGATATTTTATTATAAACAAAAGGTAATTTTCTTACAATCTCGTATTGTTCAATTTTACTGTATATGCCATACGTGGATCCTAGAAAATAGGTTTTTTGTAAAAAATTTATTTTTCCACTACATTCTATTGATCTGCAAAACCTGACAAATAAGAAGTTCTCAATTCTAGATAAACAAATCATGAGTCTCCCAAATATATGATGTAAGAGGAATTCTAATAACCTTTAGATGATAACCTAGTGGACGATGTATTTGATTTGGTTTTTATTGATAGTGATTGTGGGTTTTTCAACCCAAGAAGCACCTGAAAACCAGGAACTCTTAAACATTAATGAATCACTCTTATGTATTTTTTAATATATATGGTTGGGCTCCAGCCATGTGGCCATTGACTTGGGCCCATTTGTCTAGATACATAATTACTGTAAACTTTCAAAATACCACTATATATATATATATATGAATGACAATATTCTTAAGTGACTACCTACTTGTACCAACCATATTGCAAAGTATATCACCACCTTCATCTCTCCTTACAGTTACTCAACTTCATTCAAGGAAACATAAGAAACCTTTACATACACACACAACCCACATTGCTCCCCTCCATCTAGCTATTGGTGAGTAGATATAAAATAGGTAAGATATGAGACTCTACTTTTACCCTTACCTTACCATGTAAGTACATATTTCCAAACTTTGTTATCTGTACCTTATCCTGTAGTATTTTGGAACTATCCTGTAGTATTTTGGAACTACCCTGTACCTTAGACCTTAAGGAACCCATAAATCATTTTTTATATAAATTTTAATATGGCTAACTTCTATTTATTTTCCTTTCCTTCCAATTTCTTTCATTGATTTTTCTTTTTCATCATTTTCTTTATTAATCATTATTATAAAAACATATTAATTTTAGTGAAATCTGGATCTTAACTTTAAATACTAAATAAATAATTGTAAATTGGCCTCACTAGGGGATTACTTATTTTGGCAATAAGAATTTTTATAAATTATAAATTTGAAATTTGAAATTTCAATCTCTCAATTCATTGTTAGCATTCACAATGATTCTCTATGTATCGCAATTACTAAATTCTAACCTATTGACTAAATCTTTTTAAACCTAGTATAAACGCTAATCTTAGACAAGAGAAAAAGATACAAACACTAATCTCAATTAAATCTTAATTGGAATAAAGTTATATAAATTTATTATGAGATATTTTTTAAATCTAATACAAAGAAATTATTGCTTCAAAGGAAAATAAGTTAATAACATGACTTATTTAGGTGGCTTCATGCAAATTTTTTCTTTTTAATTTTAGTAGAGTTGAACTTAACAAATGAAAAATGTGGAGTGAAAAAAAAAATGCAATAAAGGGAAGATTAAGAAGAAAAAGACTAACATAAGGACATCAGGTTTAGTCCAAGGTTTCTCATAAGCTGCGTTTATTTTTTTTTTTAAGCCCATACAAATGAAATTGTATTCTTTTTTATTTATTAATTTTATTTAATTATTATTAAGAGTGAGTACAAGTACCTTAGCACAAGTACCTTGTATGCTTCACACTATAGGTTCTAGGGTGGGTATAGAATACTCTGACATTATATCCATATCTTACTATGTAGGTACAGGTTTTTAGAAATTAATACTCGAAACCTATCTTATGACCTTAAATACTTATCCAGAACTTACCCAGTCAAGTAAGATCTAAGTGAGTATCCTACCCCCTTCCCCCTAGGTTTTACTTTCTTTGATAAAAGCAAAAATTCATTCTATGTATGCTTATATGTTATTGTTAGTAAGGTTAGTTTACCAAATAGTTTTTTATCTTTGAACTAAATTATTGTGCTTCCATGAAGAAATTTTTCATAAAGTAAAAATGTTGATATCTATTGCATACATTTATGCGTTGATATATATGTGTGTAATATAATATGTTGATAATGTGACTTTTAGGTCATTAGGTTTTGATATATGGGGTTTCAATTAGTATTGTTGTTATATAGCCTAAATGAAGAAGGAATAGTAAAATCCCTCATCCAAATATGATGCACATTTTAAATTATCATTATCAAAGCCATTTTAATGGATTACCTAAATTATATTGATTGAGCTTACTGCTGGTTTGCTTTTCTTTTATTTGGTTTTCTCAAATCAATTCCATGTTTTTACATTTATTAAAAAACTGACTTTTTTTCTACTTTTCCAAAATATTTTTGCATGTAATTTATTTAGCATATGTGATGTTCTTCCTACAATCCTTTTCCTTCGATCCATACTCTTTTTCTAACTTAGTTTCCAACATAAACATTTGCAATCAATTTGTTAACATTGCATGGAAAACATTAAATATAGTAAGTGATTTGGAATACCTATAACAAAAATGAATACATGATACAGTCATTTACTTTTATTGTCTAGCTACTGATAGAAAAGAAAAATATAATGGAATGATCATAAATGAGATAGAGAATGCCTCTGCTCTAACTATTTTTCTTTTCTACTCACAAATATTAAGTTCAAACTAAAGGAAATAAGAACATTTTCTTAAATTAATACCTTTTCATAAAAAACTAAAATATGTGTTGTGTTTGATGCAAATTGGAGGAGTATTATAGAAGAAATAATGGAAAACGTTACCAAACTAGCTAAAAAAACGTTAATAGTAAAGCTCATAGCCTAGATATTTAGACTTTTAATTGATGATATATTATTTTGTGATCATAATCTACCAGTTGATGCAAATTAGTGTATAGTAACTACATTGTTCTATGAAATTTAAGCTCTTGAAGACCAACCTTTTTGTTTCTTTCAAGTATTATAATTTTATCATTTTGTTCGAGATTTGCCATATATTATGAGTAATTTATATTGCATCTAATCATCTCCTCTCATAGGTAAAACTAAACAACCCTATTTTTAATTAATTTATGTTTTATATCTACTGGTTATACTATTAATCTATCAAAATTGAGTTTGCATTTAACTATAAGTTCCATTTTCTTTATATTGAATTTTTTATTGTATTCCATAGATATTGTTAATAGGAGATTCCACCTAAAGGGCCATTAAGCCCAAACTGATCTCTTTAAGGGTTAGCTCACGTTGTTTCAACCTAAGCCAACTAACTTTAACTTATTGGTCTTGAGTCCAAATATGAGGCTATGAGGAAAATACTTTGCTACAACTTAACAACTAGCTTGAGTGCATGCCTTCAATAAGAGCTTAGATTGAATAAGGAAAGCTCGAAACAGGTTGGAATTATGACCTTAGGCTTCAAACCTTCGAAGCCCAAGTTGACAAACATTGGCTTTAATATTTAAACATTTAATTATGATAAAGGGGGCAAATAGTTTGGGTGTTACAATGTTTAGCAATTGTTAGCCACCCTATTCCCTTAAAATATGAATGTAGTTTAAACAGTTAATTTTCTACGTCATCAATAGTTCAACTACCCTTCTAAAGCCATTAAATCAATCCTCTATAAATAGGACAACAAGGATTATAGGTAACTCTCTTGGACTCTCCTTATAATTACACTCTTATATACTTTGCCTTTACATACTTACTCTCTCTCCACCAATTTACTTACTTAGATATCAAAGTAGTAATGTAGGATAACCTTGAAATCTTCGTAGACTAACTTATTTCCTTTTGTAGATCACTATAAGCCCATTACTAGATTTGACCATCAATATATTGACATTATATGTTTTTGAACAAGTACCCATATGACAGGAATGTCTCGAAATACCAAAAGCAACATTGTTGGGTTTGCCAGTATTTCCCACTAATCTCATAGGAAGGAACCCCTACAACAACAAATGGATCTATGCCTTCTGCTAAATAGGAGTAATTATGCACAATTTTGCCAAACAAAATGAAGAAATTTTGGCATAAAATGAACAATTATAGAAGAGATTAGCTAAACAAGATATTCCACTACTGTTAGAGGATGTGAGTGATCCCTCCATTCATTTACCCAAAAATAATAATCAATAAGGGTGCTCTTACTGTGCTTTTGTTGAACCTGTTTTACCCACTGCTTCATGCAGCCGACTACAAAATCCACAACAAGCACCACCACCAATTGTCACCTACAATTATATTCTTAGTCATCATGAAAATGGAAGGCCTGGACATTCTAGGGTTTGTTCACCCCCTTATCAATCTGTGACTGATATGAGTCTCTATGTTCTTGAGGAGCGTATGCATAGGCTCTCCAAAGCATGAGTTGCTAAGAAGTTCCTGGAGTGTAAATTTTCCAACCAAAAAAGTCCATTTGTCTAGGTGGTTCAAGATGAGATGATGTTACCAACCATTAAATTTCCTCAATTTGGGACTGTTAGTCCTGTATAAGATATTGGGGAGGGGGCGGGCGGGGTGGTTTTAATTGATATCTTTAAATTTTTTAATTCTTTTTTGTTAAAAATGAAGTTACCCCTCTTAACAACTTATAATAGGGAACAGTGATAATTTAATGATTCAATGCACAATAAATAATAAACAAAATTAAAAGAGTGTAAGGAAAGAGAAAATTAGGTAGAGATTTTATAGAGCTTCGATCTTCTATCTACTGCTCTCTTCCAGTTCCACTACTAGGGACCCGGTCTACTTTACCGATGTTGTTCCATTTGATCCACTAAATCAAATCACAAAAATTACGAGCATTTGTTACAATGACTTTACAACGACTTTACAACACTTTACTTTGCCTATCTCGTCTCTTAACAATCTAAGCTAATACAAATCTATAGAGTACAAATGTACTTATCTTAACACTTAAACAACAAATAAGAATTACAAATTACAAGTAAGAACAAAAGTATAAAACTCAAACAATTTCGCTTTATAGAGAAAACAGCGAATGTTGTAATGTTTGCTTCAATGGAACTTTTTGAAGCTTTTTAGAAGGTATACTCTAATCACGATTTTCTTGTGCAAGGAAATTTTTTCTTCAGAGTTGGATCTGACGTTTTGAATCCTTTTTCCTTTTATATTGAGTTTTTCCAACGGTTAAAAATTTGAAAATTATCTTTTATCCAACCGTTAGTTATTTAAGATAATTCCTTGGATAATTTTGGATAAGATCTCGATCTTTTGAATTTAAAAAACAATTTTCCTTATCTTTTTAGATTAGATATTCTTCAATCCGTAACCACCAAATAAGCTTCTGTTTTGAATTTGAAAAGATTAGCTTTCGTTAGCTATTTCTCGATAAGCCTTATGTTCAAGATTTGAAATCCCATAAAATCTAAATCAACCTTATCATTATCCATTCTTATGCATGTCTTAATTTATCCAAATATTTTTTCTCTTAAAATAAATCCCCATGGATCGTGATTCCATCTTGAGTAAAATGGGATTAAATGTATTTTCCTAATACACTCAATCTAATGAAACTAGGCCTTAATTAATTCAAATCTGATTTAAAGCTGTTTTCAACATCATACTTCCAAACTTACCTTTTGAAGAATATTAGTCTTTTGTTTCTGAAGTTTCTGAATAAGCTTCTAAAGTGTTGTATCAATTCTTCTTATAAAAGCTTCCGAAATACTTTTTGAAAGATTTTCAATCTAGTGTATTTTCAATCAATTCAAAACTTCTTAATAAGCTTCTGAATGCACCTCAATTTGCAATTTTAAACTTTTTGAAAAACTTTCTAAATACCTACACACTTGTTAATTCATTAGTGTTCTTCTCTTTTTATTATCATCAAAATCCATGACAACGAGAGATATCTAACAGGGACATATGATGGAACCTAAGACCCCGATGACCATGTCTTGTACTTACGCATGTTGATGAATTTGCATGGCTGTAGTGATGCAATAGCTTGCAAAGTGTTTACATCATTATTTCCTAGCCAATAAACCATCAGTAAAGGACTTCTCTATCATCACTTTCCTTTAGCAAGATCCAGATGAGTCGACTGGCAATTATTTTGCTTACTTCAATGCTTTTATGATTAAAATTCATAATTTAGACAAGAATATTGCTCTATATGCCATTAGTCATAGCGTAAAAGATTATGGAGATCTTTTTAAGCCTTTAGCCAAGCATCCACCAACGACAATGGATCAATTTTATAATAAAGGCAAAATATTCATTTAGTAGGAAGACACATCAAGGCAAGGAGAGATTCTAATGAAGAAAGGTTAAACAAGAAGCAAGATAAAGAAAGGAGCTCTATGAAGGATAGGCTTAGTAACACGTTCGATAAAGGAGCTTGAAGGGAGGGTAATGACAAAAGAGATCGGAAATGCACCACCCTGACTTACTCGACTTACACTTTGCTAAATTAACCTATGGCGAATATCTAAATAGAGATTCGAGAACAAATGTAGCAAGAAAAGAATGCAAGGAAATCCATCCCGAAGGTCAAATAAGTATAATGACTTTCACAAAGATAGAGGTCGCAACATAAACGAGTGTATTCAACTGCAATTTGCATTAGAAGATACATTTTGAGTTGACAACTAAGCTGGGTTATCTATGGTAATTTATTACCAACTAAGCTAACACGATTGAGTGACCCACTTAGAGAAAGCAAAATAATGACTAAGCTAAAAATGCAAGAGGAGACAACAATAATGCTAACAGAGAGAACAACAACAATAAAGCTTGTAATTAAGTTATCAATACAATCGTTAGAAGACCATAAGGTGAAAATTGGTAAGGTTCTTCAAGCTCGGTTAATGCTCTAAGAAGCTAAGTGAATATGTTCATATCTATTATATATATCTATATATATATATATATGTATATATGTGTCTGTATGTGTATAAAGCTTTAGTTGGTTTTGTTGTTATACAACCTAAATGGAGAATGGATAATTAAAAACTTTATCTAAATATGATAAGAGCACATTTTTAATTGACATTATTGATGCTAGTCTAAGCAAATCACAGTGATTGAGCTTAATGAATTATTAAAGTTTTTTTTTTTCTTATGGTTTTCTCAAATCAATTCCAATTTGTACATTTATTAAAAAATTGGCATTTGTTTCTAGTTTTCCAAAATATTTTTGCATGTAATTTATTCAACAGATGTGATTTTCTTTCTACTGTCTTTTTCCTTTGGTCCATGCTCTTTATTCCAGGGTAGTTTTCAACATAAACAATTACTATTAATTCATTAACATGTCATGTCAGAAATTAAATATAGTAAGTGATCCCAATACCGACAACAAATGAATACATGATACAATCATTTACTTTTATTTTCTAGCTACTAATATCTAGGAAAAGGAAGATATAAAGAGATTATCGTAAATGAGATAAAGAGACCTCCTTCTCCAACAATTTTTCTTTTCTACGTACAAATATTTAGTTCAAAATAAGGAAATAAGAACATTCTCTTAGTGTAATACTATTTTCATGAATGGCTAAAATGTGTGTTGTCTTTAATGCAAATTGGAAGAGAATTGTGGAAGAAATCATGGCAAAGGCTACCAAACTAACTAAAAAAGGTTTGTGGTAAAGCACATAACTTAGATGTTTAAACTGTTGAATGATATTTGATATATTATTTTGCAATCACAGACTATCAACCGATGAAATTTATAAAATGTAGTACTATATTGTTTAATGAAATTTAAACTCTTCAAACAATCTTTTTTCATTTTTGTCAAGTGTAATAATTTCATCATTTTGTCGTGTGTTATCATTATAGGGGCATAAAATATACAAGACTTGCTACATATTACTAGTGATTTGTATTGCACTAGCTACTACCCTGTATAGATAAAATTAATGACCCTTTTTTTCAATCAATTTATATTTTAGTATCCACTACTATTATAATTTAATAGCATGAACAGTAGTCTCCTAAAAGAATAGATTATATTCAAATCCCCCTTAAGTTGTAGTGTAACTAGCAAAAATAAAAAATAAAAAAATCTCTCAAAATTGAGTATGCATTAGTTTACATTTATATAGCATAGCAAATTAAAGGAACAAGTGATATTTAACTATGCATAAAAGGATAAATATTAAGGGGTCCTAAAAAGTTAGAATATTATAACTTATGGAAATAGAAACTCAAAACCTACAATAGAAGACCAACACTAAAAAGGAAAAAAAAATGCTTAATGGGGTGTGACTTGCTTAAGATCTAACCATAAATCTACAAATAGGAGTAAGCAAATAATCCTATTGTATAGATACCTACCCATACACTACTCGATGGGTAAGTTTTGAGTGGATACAAAGGGTTGCTGAGTAGGTTCTAGGTATCGATTTATAAGAACCTACTTCTACATGGTAGAGTAAAGATATATATCGACATATCCTATACTTATCTTAAAACTTGTACTACTTTAAGATTTACATAATGTAAGTTTCAAGTATCTTGTACCTACCCTTCAAAATTTATCACAATGTAATATATGTTATTGAATGAAAAAGCAGATTATATTTTCTTCAATGAAAAGAAGCTATAAGAATAAAAACACTATCATATTAATGCTAAAAAGATTTACCTCAAACCCGAAAAAAGCCTTAAACATAAGTCTAATAATAAAAACCTAAAAATAGTAACTTTAAGTTTTAAGAGGTAATATTTGTTTTTGGTTCTTAAGAACTTATATCTTCTATTCTTTTGTGAACGCACTCTCATATATTTGTTATTGAATTTTGTAGAGAGCTAAATTTGATCCATGAGCTTGTTGGATTGGTCCATCCAATCCAGTCTTTCTTAATTTAGCTACACAAGAAAATAAGGCCTTATTGAGCCTAGTCTCATAAAAGAAGTTTACCTAAGGTCCATTAAGGTAAAGGATGAATTTTGGCCATTAATCATCTTCGCCATCCAATGGATGAGATCAATGGCCATCCTCTATAAATGCATCTCTCCATCCCTCACTTGGATGAGAGAGAATTAGCACGGACGCTATTATATTACCAAATTCTCACTATAAAAGATCAAACACTTTAATATTACAAGAACACTTCCGTACTCTTTTTCGATAGTGGAGTTTCGTGATTTCGAGCTCCTTCACCTATTAAGATCACTTATCCTCCTCCTTATATTTCTCTCTTAATCATTCCATACAAATTACTTAAGTCATTTCCCTAGTTACGCGTAACACATCTATCACACAATACGTCTATCATGTAGTACACACATGACATTCATAATCAAAGCCTCACGCCTACATTTTTGACAACCTTACTAGGGGGAGGAAAGACTTGATATTAGCAACATGGTACCACCAAGGTGAAGACAAGTTGATCTTATTAATAATAGTAATCATGAGCAAGATGCTCTTGTTGTGACCAATAACCAAAATCTACCTCTAACTAGAGGAACTAATCAAAGAGATGGCACGCAAGAAGGTATTCTTGACAATGCACAACTAACGCATGAGCTATGAGAGACTAATCAGAACTTAGGTGAACTCATGGTGATGTTCGCTCCATGTGTGCCTACTTTAGCTGCCTTTGCTACTACATAACAGGAAGCAACTACCTCATATCCTTCTAATGTGGTGCAACAACTTACTCCACAATCCCTTCAACCATTTAATCTCCGTATTGTCAATGAGCAAGTCACTCTTAGAGTTGTGGAGCAACTTCCTATAATGGAACCTACAGCTATATAAGATGCATTAACAAAAGTAAGGAACTATGGGTGCAAATCGAAGCTTATCATCCTTGCATGCCTCATCACATGTTACGATTGTTAACTCTGTGCAACCAACTCCCATGAACCTTGTGCCCATAAGCTCTACACCTATGAATCTTACACCCATGTGCCATACCCTTATGATGTTAGTAAGGGTAGAGGCATCCACCTAAAGAGGTTCATTCGTGGCCAAAGAAGTTCTAGACATGTACTTGAAGGAGATATAAGCTAAGTCCACAGTTGGGGTAATAGAATTGAAACTTCCATATCATTCACGCATTGTCGTGAAGCGATACCCTTAAGGACCATATAAGTTTGAAGTTTATATTATTCAATAGCAAGAAGGAGAGCACTAAGTAACACTTCCTAAAGTTCATTGAGACCTTGGAGGTATATGATCTAGATGATGATTTGAAACTAAAAGAATTTTCTATGTTGCTCACTGCGAAGGCATACACCTAGTATGTTAATCTCCCTCCAAGATCAATGGATTTGTAAGAGAGTATGTACAAGATGTTTTTGGAAAAGCTTTTCTCTACTAAAGAAAGGGTTACCCTTACTACCATGGGAATGATCCGCGAGAAGCCTAAAGAAGATCTCATCGACTATATTAAGCACTTTAGAGAAAGTTCTTTAGATATATAAGATGTTTGTGATGAGAGGGAGCTAGTTAAAATTTTCATTTAAGGGATGTTTACAAAGTGCGCGGTCCATCTTGAGAATTTTTCGTTGGTTTCCTTGGCTACCTTAGTTGAGAATATGCAAAGGACCAACAACTTGGTGGCACGACAAAGAAGTGAAATTGGAAGATTTAACAAGTGTACTTCATCTATGAACGCAGCTTAGGGTGAATCACAAAGGGGAGTAAAGAAACCTAGAAGTGATAAGTCTACTAGATCCAGGCCAACATTGACATATCTATGCCCAAAGACTAAGGTGCATCAAATGCTTAATCAATGACTGTGAGATGGAACTCTCAAGCTTCTAAGAGTCGAATGCCTCCCTATGAACAAAGAAAAGAATGATCCTAAGTACTATAGATTTCACCGGAGTGTTGGTCACTCGATGAAGGATTGATTCACTTTGAAGAAAATATTCAATGAGGAAGTTGCACGTGGTGAAATAATTATAAACAATAGTGATGTTAGAAATAATCTACTTCCCACTCATAACTACTAAAGATGTGATGTTAATACCATTAGCCAAGATCCCATCACAACTAAAGTTATCTATACGCAAGCCTCTACGAGTAAAGGAAAATCAACTAAAGTTTATGAAGATGAGTATCCACCCATCGTTGAAGACTTCAAATTTTAGAAAATTTTTTTACTTATTGGGATTTGATCAAAAGATGGCTTGTAGTAGTGGTTGTACACATGTAGATCTTTGAGGGTCAGTATACAAAGTGCAGCACAACACAACCTATGAAGAGAATGGCTAGGACACATGAAAATGCCATCTTGTTCACTAAAGCAGATATGTGTGAAGAGCCTTAATCACAATCACCCCTTGTATGTAGAAGGTATACTTAAAAGATGCCCAATTAAGAGGACATTTATTGATAATGGCTCTTCGATAAACATAATGCCAGTGAGTGCTTTCAAGTCTACTGGAATTGATATCCGACACTTGGTTAAATAGCCTATCTCAGTAAATGCCTTTAGCCATTCCCCTACAGATTCATTAGGGTATATTAATGTACTCAAAGTTAGACCTATTTATAATATTACCACCTTTCATGTGATTGATGCACTGATCCAATACCACCTGCTCATAAGTAAGAAGTAGCTGCGCAATCACAACTTAGTTAAATCAACATTGCACTAGTGTATTAAGGGGCATTAGAAAAAAAAGGATGTGTTCATTCTAGTTACTAAAAACCCTTTTCAACAGCTTGAAACATACTTTACTAAGTCGGCCTACTTTAATGAATTTACTTAAGAAGGCGAAACCATAATAGCTAAGCCAGCTGGTGTTGCATTACCAACATGGGAAGAAGTTCAAGAGGGTCAACAAAAGAAGAGAAGGATGCATGGTCACTACTGGGAAAGAAAGAAGAAGAAGCAGTTTAGTGGAATTGAAAGCTTTATTAGGGAAGACAAGCGAAGAGTACACCATTTATGATAGTTTCAGCGATTTGAAAAGGTATGTCTCTCTTATTTAGATCGCATACCAATGCTAGAGGTTCAACCCACCCCACAACAAATGCAAAACCAAATGAAGCCTCAAATTGAGTAAATAGAAGAATTAGATCTAGCATAACTGGAAAAGTTGTAGTAGCTAATCTTCATAACTAAGAATCTTCCACTAGAATTGAAAAATGATTTTGTTGAATTATTGAAGGAATGTGGAGATGTTTTTGCCTAAACATATAAGGAGATGCTAAGATTGGATCCTAGCCTTATAGTACACTCATTGAACATTGCAAAATAAGTCATGCCTGTGAAGCAAGGCCAAAGAATCTTCTAGCTTGAGATTATAATCCTAAATTGAACAAGATACTGAGAAGTTGCTACAAGCTGGGTTTATAAAACCGATTGAACACCTACATAGCTTTCTAACATCATTCTTATGAGGAAGAAGAATAGGCAAATAAGAGTATGTGTAGACTTTTAAGACTTAAATAAAGCTTGCCTTAAAGATGACTTCCCATTACCAAATATAGATATCTTGGTATATGCTACTACAGGACACGAGCTATTTTCATTCATGGATGGTTTTAGTAGCTACAATCAAATCAAGATGGCAATCGGAAATGCCAAGCACACTACCTTCCGAACCCTAATAGGGAACTTCTACCATACGGTAATGTCATTTGGACTTAAGAATGTGGATGTCACTTATTAAAGGGTGATGATCGCCATATTTCATGATATGATGTATGATTTCATGGAAGATTATGTTAATGACATATTCCTTAAGTCTAAGTAGGCTTGATCATATGATTCATCTATAAAAGGTCTTTAAGCAGTGTCGACTATATAAGCTTTATATGAATCCACTTAAAAGTGTTTTTGGAGTTTCTTCAAGGAAGTTTCTTGGATTCGTTGTTCATAAGAAGGGGATTGATGTCGATCCTACAATAGTGCAAGCAATAAGATCTATACCTTCTCCTATAACCCTAGAAGAGTTAAAGACTTTCATTGGTAAAGTCTCTTACATTAAAAGATTCATGCCTGCACTTGCAGAAATCTTATACCCCTTACATCAACTTCTCCTCAAACCATGATAATGCTGATTAAAGTGGTACCACAGATCTTATACTTAACCTCTACCAATAGGTCCATTAGGGCTTTACATGCACAAGAAATAGATGGTTAGGAACAACCCATCTACTGTTTGAGCCAAATGCTTCAAGGAAGTGAGGTTAACTACTTAGCTTGCAGAAAGCATTATCTCGTGCCGATATTTTCCTTGCAAAATTTGCAATACTACTTCTTAGCTTACAAAATCAATTTGGCAACTTGTTTAAACCCGATCGAATACTTGCTATCACGATCAACTCTATCTAAATGAATTGCTAAATGCTTACTCCTACTTGGAGAATTTGACATCCTAGTATAGTCTCCTAAAGCCATCAAATCTCGATCATTGGCTGACTTGCTAGCATAATTCCTAAATGCCTAAGGAAACTCTATTACAGATGTCATATCGTAGGGTTCCATGAAGACCTTAATGATTGAGATAGGTGCTAAATGGTCACTTTAGTTTAATGGTTTTGCTAAAAGCAAAGGATGGGGAGTTGGAATTGTGTGAACCTCACCTGAAGAGCAAGAGATGCCATTGGCATTCAAACTTAACTTTCATTGCTCCAACACTAAAGTTAAATATGAGGCTTTGTTACTCAAATTGATATTTGCACAAGAAATTGAGGTACATCATTTATACATTTGAGGTGATTCAAATCTAATTATCAAATAAGCCATTGGTAAATTTGGGTTAAAGTAGCCTACACTAGTGTCTTATAGGGCTGCAGTGCAGGCTATAGTTAGAAAGTTTGATTCGATACAATATAAGCATACAACTCGATCTATGAATAGGTATGCCAATGCATTAGCTATGTTAGCCTCTAAAGTTCTAATACGAAATGAGGATGATAATTTGAACGTCCAGGTAATTAAGAAGTCTATGCCATGTACAGCTCTACATTTTCTTGAGGAGAATGAAGAGATGTTAGACAATTGGGTATCCCATTTAAGGACTAGTTAGTGTACCCTAATGCAACTTCTATCTCAACATTGAAGAACTTTGTCAAAATTATGGAACATTGTACTACAAAGGTCTAGAAGGTGTTTTATCCTACTATATTGTTGCTAAGGAAGGTTGCCTTAAGTTGGATAAGTATCATCAAATTTGGTGTAGAGATGAAGGGCCAGCAATATATCGTCGCATCCAACATGTAGGATAATATTGGGCATCAATGGTAAGAGATGCACTTCAAGTGTAAGCACATTGTCCTAAGTGCTCTAAGCTACTTGACCAGAATGAGTGTAATTTCAAATCTAATGCTAGAGATTAGAGGTGTCCATACATTGATTATTTAGAAAATAATGTGCTTCTTACAGACAATACGAATGCTAGACTAGTAAAGCGAAAGGTAAGAAAATATTTTATGCATGATGGCAAACTATACAGGGTCTCGTTCATGGGTAAACCATTTAGATGTATCGGCCCTCCTGAAATAGAAACAATCTTAACTAAAGTACATGTAGGGAAGTGTGGAGAACAACAAGGAGGGAGGAAGTTATACTATCACCTACTCGATAAAAGGTATTATTGGCCAATAATGGAAACAGATACTTTCAACTTTGCCTAGAGGTGCATTGTTTACCAACAACATAGTGATAGTATACATGCACCTATGGTTACACTCCTTAACATAACGTCTCCATGGCCCTTCCATACTTAGCATTTGATATGATTGGCCCTATACATCCACCATCTAAGGGTTGCATATGGATCATGGCAAGGAGTGAATGTTTTACTAAATGGGTAGAAGCCACACCTATAAAGAAGCCAATAGGACCAACGGTCGTGAGCTTCATGAAGGAAAACATCATATGTAGATTCAGGATCCTGAAGCGTATCTTGCCCGACAGTGGCACTCATTTCATCAATTCACATGTTCACCAACTGCTGGCCTCTTATACCATTGATCATGTAAAGTCTACAGCTTACTACCCAAAAGGAAATGGCTAAGCTAAAGCCACAAATAAGAATTTGTTGAAAGTACTTAATTGTATGGCTTATGATAACCACAAGGAGTAGCATGATAAATTGCCCCTAGCACTTTAGGGTTACTAAACGTCAAAACGGAAGCAATGCTTCGTATAGAAATCTTGGTCCCATCTGTTCGACTGGTTCTCAACACTAAACTTGAGCCTAATATTTTGCAAATGCTAGACCTAGAAGCACTAAAGGAAATGAAAGATTTAGCCAAGCAGGAGTTGATTAATTATCAACAGAAGCTCAATATAGCTCATAATCACTTGGTGAGGAAACAGTCCTTTCAGCAAGGTGATGTTGTACTTCAAGTAGCTAATCACGTGCCTCGAGATATTCCAACGCCTAAATTCACACTTAAATGGGAAGGACCATTCGTTGTTTAAGAAGTTTATGATAATAGATATTGCAAACTCGAAATCGAAAGATGGATGCTATCACTGCTGCTGTCAACTTTCAATATATTTGTTTCATTTGTAAAAAGGAAAGTTCCAATAATGCTGAATGAACGAAATTTGCAATTTGAATCATGCAAGCTTGTTTTACATAGTCATCTCTATTATCAGCTCTTTTATTAATATACACTACACATAAAAGGAAATTGACAACGTATTAATATATGTATAATGTGTTACTCAATAAGAGACTTATCTTCCAGGTAGCACAAGGTGTATCTATCTTATGGGCTACTGACTGGTTGAAGCATTGACTCATAGGTATGCCATATGATGTTTTATCAAACAAAACAATGACTTACATCATTTAAATATGTATTAGTAGAACACATTAAAGTGGTTTAGTAGGTAAAAACTAATTAACTAGCGATGTAATAGTTTAATTGAACATTTGTGTAAATCTTTGCTATTGGTAATTTATCTAAAGCTTTGCTTGCAAATGAGAATAAATTTCGAGTGCAAAAGGTTATTTTAAAATTTTAATAGGTCAAGACACTGTGCCTTATTATTATCTTTTATCTCGTAAAGTGCTACTAAGGAAATATAATATTTTCTAAGCACATACTAGTACAAACTTTTATCAGCTTGCTATTTCAATGAATGACTTGTGTCAATTCACGAGGTGATACATGATGAGAGTAAGAAATACAAGAAAAAGATCAATACAAAATCAAGCAACAAAGAAATATCATTCATTAGCATCTTTGGGCTTACATAAAGTGCACTAACTAGAAAGTCTAAGCAAATGTAAAAACTAAAAGGTCACATTAGCCCAAAAACTTTAGGGTCAAATTAAAAGAAGAAACAAAGGAATTGCATAATCATATCAAGTCTAAGTACCCCTATCTAACTCTACAAGGGAAACAACATCAAAGTCCTCAAGACTCCTTCTCAACCCTATGTTAATCTCTCTAAATATAGCTAGAGCCTCTCTACGCAGTCTCCTCAAATCTCTTTGATTCAACATCTTTCACGCCTTAGTAGCTATATACTCCATGATGCCAACTCTAAAATTTAAACCTCATGTGCTTACAACACTATCCATTAAAAGCTTCAATTGGGAATTAGACAATGAGTCCCATGGACTCCCAACGAAGGTAAGAGCCTAACCAAGCACAAACATCACAAATTGGCTAATGTAGAATTTAGGCAAATGCACTCTAACTAGAACTCTCCTTCTATGTCATAGAAACACTGCAATGCATTAAATGGAGAAGCCATGAAATAGAATGGTATCCTCAAAAGTCAACACTAGTGCATTTGGCTCTTCCCTTCTAACTTGTTGAGGTATCTTGATTACTAAGAGAGGACAAATTTCAAGATTCACAATAAGCAAAACAACATTGATAGAAGCGGGAGCTATATAATCTATCACATTAGTGTCTATAGTGACATCATGTGGCTTAGTATTCTCCTCATTGTCATAAAGACCTCCGTCAAGTAAAGCATGTGCAAATGCTTGGATTTCCCCTTCCTCATGGTCATTATATTCATCAATGTTCTCTAAATCATCAAGGAAATGTGATCAATCATTGTTATCATCACCATCTCGTAAGGTCATTTCATCATCATTGTGACCTTCTTGTACAATTGTGTCCTCATCCTCATAGCCTTCTTGCAGAGTCATTTCATCATCTTCGTTAGCTTGCTCAGGAGGATCTTCCCTCATCTCGTCATTTCTGTCTTGCACCAAGGAATCCACCCTTGTGTCATCACCATTATCATGTGCTAGAGAATTTTCTCTCATATCACCGACCTTATGTCTTGTGGAGCCTCCTCTTACATTTCTAGTGCCTTTAGATGGTTTTTCAAGATCAATCAATTTAACACTTGCATTTGTAGTCCTAGTCTAAACAATCTCAAGACTACTCTTAGTCTAGAGTGTCTCACCCAACCCATAACTATTAAGGAAAGGTTAAATAACATGAGGGGTAGACTTTGATGAGCCAACATCATTAAATGTCCTTTGACTAGACTCATAGTTCCCTAGTGTTTCCCCGACTGGAGGATGGTTAATATCTTCTACATCCTATAAAGAAAGCATACAAAAGAGAGATATAAGTAAAATGTTTGAGTATCAAAAGTACTAAAGAATGAAATTTATAAGCAATGAGGCATTAAGGAACAATTATATTACCTCAAAGACATGAGTACAATTAGCCTATCTAATGATAAGTGGAGGAAAATCATTGCCATGTGTTTTTCCTTATCTACGTTTAGAAGATTTCTCTTCATGTAGGGGAAGTCATAAGTAAAAGCAAAGCTTACGAAGGACTACTTCAAGTAACTCATACTTCACAACTTTAGATATATATCGTTTGAAGTATTCTACAATGTCGCTCCAATAAGTCATCCATTGATTAGAAACAACTCTAGAATGTTCCATGGAAGGAAAATATAATTGCCACACCTCTAGGCGAATATCCTTGAGACTGATAAGGTGTAACTCTTTACAACATGTATCAAAGTCCCCCACGATCCTTACTTAGCTAGGGGCACCCTGATTATATCCTAACTAGCAAGCAGCTTGATGGGGTAAATATAACATGACCTTTTTCTCTAAATGATGACCAAAAGGTCCTTCCCAATCGTATAGTGAAAGAATAACCCCAAGTGTACACCATAATATAAACCCGGCATCAGCAAAAGTAATTTTATCACGTACATCAATTAGAGTCACCAGATCCTTATATCTTAAGGGATAAAACCCTTTAAACCATTAATAGCCACTTATTTTGTTAGTGTAAGGGCGCAATACAAATTCACTCCGACTATCATTGATCTCAAGCAACTTTGTCTCTACATTTCCATTTACCTTGCCTAAGCCTAAGGGTCTGGGGGATTTGGCTTCATCATTGATTTAACAAAGTAACTCTTGTAACGCTCAGAAAAAAAATAACTCCAAGAATACCAAATTTACATGTGACACCACTATGTAGCGACCTTTTAAGAGTACTGAAGCCTTGTAATAAAGATCCAAACATTGATATAAAGAACCCAAATAAAAAGGACCCAAGGCAAAACACTCTCCATAAGTGATACGAATGGCTAGGTTAAAAAACCGTAGGTTAACTCCATCCTCTGGTCCTCCAAGGAACACATAAAGAGTGATCCAACAAGCTATGAACACCTCAAGCTTGTACCTACAATAAAATGTATAAGTTCAAAATGACTAACAACTCAAGTATAAGCATAGATAATGGTATAATATATACATATATATATGTGATGAAAAGGGAAACCATGAAGTATGTGAATACTTACTCGAATTTGAAGCAAGGTCCCTCCTTTCTAGTTCCGTTTTCCTTAAAGAAGTGTTTAAGCCACATGAAGCATATAGACTCTTTTCAATTGTTAATGGCTACTCTAGAGTCATCTTGTAAAGCCACTTGTATTACTTGATCCTCTTCAAACACTGAGGCTTTAGTAATGTCAATTAAGCTAAAGTCACAAAATTGTAGCAACATAAACAGATCTTCTAGGTTTTAAGTGATTTCGCCCCATGAAGTGATGAAAGTGTAAGTTTGAATACTCCAACAGGAGACAATGCTCCTCCATAAATCTACATTATTCGTCTTGCTAAAATTCAACCTTGAGGAGAGAAGCATAGGAAAGTAGACATTAAGTCTCATCAACATCCTTACACATCCCGAATCTTTCATGATGTGATTTACCCAATGATGCCATCCTTTTGTAGGTTGACGAGGATAAAGAAATTTGCTTTCTGATAGTGGCAATTTTCTTCTCTCATTCCTCAATCGTATTATGCAACTTTCTCTAAAAGGATCCCTTCCACCTAACTTTGGCTCCTCCTTTATAAAGTGTAATGGGCCATCTCTATATCGCTATATATACATATTTCGTTTTTTCATTTCGACTTAAAGGTAGTCCTTTGAAATAGTCACATCTGTCCACTTATCTTCTAGTAAAGTGATTTTCAGCATATGATTACCCGAATAGTATGGCTCATCACTCATTCTTCTTCTTCTTAGTCTTGGTGCTCTGTGACTTACTCTTTCTACTATCTTTACCCATCTTGCAATCATCTCTCGAAAGTGGTAGCAACACTAATTGTTATTCCTACCACTTGGGGGAGCAAAAGAGAAATGAAGTGACCAGATGGCTAAATTACCTGCAACACATGGCAAATGAAAACAGGTTAATGTCACAACAAAAGGAGTTAGCAAAAAAAAAAAAAAAAAAAAAAGCCAAACCATTTACTATTTCAAATCAACTAGTCCAACAAGATATATTTAGCTATTGATCCTTGATATGTAGGAAACAAGATACGATTGAACAATGATTACTTAAACAACTATTGATCTTACTATTTACATAATATAAAAAGATAAATATCAGATGAATTCATATCAAAGAGCGGACTGATGAATGTGTAAAATTGCACATTTATCTTCATTTACTTACTGCACATTTATGCATTTCATGATGTTTTTATTATGAGCTATACTTACAAATCATGAAAAATGCAATTTTCTTGATCAGTTGCATAAATATTAAGAAAAATGATCAAAATATGACTTAAATAGCTATTATAAACTCATGTATTTATATCATATTGTATATTTTTTTTATGTGAGTTTATGCAATTCATAAAAGAAAGAGTCATTCAGTAAGCTATTTAACCATATTCTCAAGGGCACACACTTATCTCAGTTGCTTATGCTTGGTTTTCATTAATATAAGCTCATTGGTTCTCTCCATGTTGTTATATTTGTAGCAGATTTTCATAGCAAACTCGAGTCCTTATTCTCCAACCAACACCTGCAGCAACACATTAAAGTCCAATCTGAGCACCAAACAAAGTAGAAATGAAACAAGATATAATATTGAGCATTTTGAATCCCATCTTATAGATGAAAAGATACACACATGTGGCCCCATTTAAGGTTCTCTACTTGAACAAACAACAGCAGCTCATAACCTTTGCTTGAGCTGAAAATAAATTAATAGTGGCCCTAGAACTTCAAGCCCATGTCTGATCTTTTTGTTGGGAAGCAAGCAGCAAGGTATTTCATGCAACCAACAAGTCATCAGCAGCTCCTTGAACTTAGGATTGATAGACTTGGTCTGGAGCTCCTAATTTGTATCAAGTTCAGCCCGAAACAGAGGGTAACAACAGCAGAGACTTGCTGCAATTTAAACTAGAGTTATAGTCAAGAATCGAGAGCACCAAGCTAAGCAGCTTTTCTTCTCCTCAAGCCAAGATCAAACAGCTCCTCTTGTATGACAACTTCAATACAACTGCAGCAACTCATTTCGGACCAGAATTTTTAGGCCGAACACTCCAAAAACACAATTGGCATTGTTCACAATCAAGGACATGGAAAACCCAATCTATTAGTCATCTTACAATTTCTTGTTAAGGCCAACTTAACGCAATTTAGTTTAAATAACCATATAAGCTCATCACTTGCTTTTGTTTTATCTGACAGGTAACCATCCATTCAAGCTTCTGGTTGCGTTTAATCCATTCGAGCTGCTGAACTTCAATTGCAACAGTTACAAGTCTAGGAAGAGCAGCTCTCTTGGTACTCTCCAAATTGTACATGCTACAGCAACTTCTTGAGCTGAAATTTTCAGCAGCAAGTTCTTCAAGAACCAAGCTATGTTGAATAGCAACTCCTCATATCCAAGCACAAGTCGGGATCTATGAGATGCAAATTTCTACTCAATTGCAACAGCAGTTGAGACTTCATGCCGAGCTCCCATTGTGTATCAACTTCTATCCAAACCAAACCAAGATGAATCAGGCCGAGAACCAAACCAACCAACATTCCAAGCTTGAATGATTAAAAGTTCTCTAAATGATTCAGCAGCAAGGATTGGAGTCCATTTACTTCACAAGCCAAATTAGTCCATGATGTGTAGCAAAGTTGAGATGTTATCCTCAATGTGCTAGGAATTCATTTCATTTTTTTTTTTTTATTGCTGGCCATGGATTTTCATATTGGACAGCAGCTTCAGCTAAGTTACTCCCTGCAGCAGAGCACCATGCTAGGCCGAGAACTCCAAAACTGAAGAATTCTTACTTACTCGAAGACTGAAACCGAGCAGCTTTGTCTTTGCTCGTGGCAAGACCAAACAAGCCGAGGGCACTACAACAGCCACCAAACAGCAATATGCTCAAGAAGCTTCAGTAGCAAATCCGAACGAGACATCACGTGGCAGCAACCAGCCACTGATGGACCTAAAGACGAGCAGCAGCTATTGTCCACTCACACCTAAGCAACTCCTAGCCAAGAACCAAAGTTCCAAACTGCAAGAACAAGGCTTTGCTAAGTACTTCAAGTGGCAAACATGATGTTACTTCATCCAACCAAGCGTACCAGCATGAACTACAACAGCAGCTGTACATGAACAAGAACAGAAGCTCTTTCTCTTCTTGAGTTGAGTTAAAAGCCGAGCACGAACTCCAATCAAGCAGGCAATTTTCATTTGAACTGCAATAGAACACTTCAATTCAGCTGAGAACCAAGTACCAACAACAACTGCAGCAGTCCTAGCCGAGAAACTCCAAGCAGCAGCAGCAGCCGAGAGCTCCAAATGACAACTGCAACACGCTAAATCCAATTAACCAAGCGCAGCAGCCAATGAGAACCGAGAACTGAGCACTCTGAACATCAACTAGCTAAACAAATTACAACAGCACGAGACAGCAGCGCGGCATTCAATTTCCAACAAACAGCAGCAGCTCACGAAATTGAATCCAGTAGCCATGACATCCAACTCTAAAGTAGCAACCGATAGCAACCAGTAGCAGCCGTGGCCATGAACTCCATTAAATGAACAACAGCTGCAGCGAACTACAACAGCAGCACGCGAGTTCCATGACTTGCAGCAGGCTTTGGATACATACTGATCTGTAGTGCCAATAATAACAATTCGTGAAGAATCCAACTCCACGAGCAACACTTGGGCTTGATTATCTATTTACTTCAGAAAAATAAGCCCACGTTAAGTACACTTAGGAAGCAAGGACACCTAGCAGCTAATTAATTTTATCATAGCTAAATTACACATGCCTACATGGAGAAAAGTAGCAACCATTTCGAAATATTGCATAAGGTCCAGTAGCATTCAGTTTTAAAAGAATATCAAGATGAAGTGGACATCAGCTGGATTGAGTGACCTTATTTTGAAAATCTTACTTCTAGTGTGGGGATATTCTCTTATCGGGCTATTACTAATTAGAGTCCACGCTAACAAAAAGGGAAGGACACGTCCGCTGTGGGCTGTGGGATGTTCAACGGGGGAGAAATATATAGCAGCAGAGAGAATAAAAGCGAAAAAGAAAAAGACAGTAAAGGGAGAATACAGCAACCGAAAAGAAAAGAAGAAGACAGAGGACGTGAAGAAAAACTTCAGCAGCTTAGGGATTTTGATTTCTTTCTTAGTTTAGTAAATACCAGAAACTTTATTTAGTATTTTATTAATTTGATTATGTTGTGTTTAATTTCAGGACTCTAAATCATTTTATTCTATCTGGCTAAAAGACTATCACGGGTTCCAAATAATCGATTATTATATAAGGTTTCAAAATTGAATATACTGGTCGATATGTTTTCTTTTTCTTATTATTTCAATTTAGATATATCTTAATTTATTTAGGTTTTGCAATATAATTTAATACTTAATTTAATTGGATTTTGTATTGATGGATTTGAAGAATTAAAGTGTTCATCTATTATTCTGATGTTGATTTGAATGTTTAGGTATTTTTCTATTGTATTTATTATCTAGTTATTTAGTATGTGGCCCTTACTTTTTAGCTAGATAGAGTTATAGGATATCCGGGAGAGTTTGGATAACTCGTATTAAACATAGCTTAATTTTTTTAAAAAAGCTCATCATAAGAATATGCAGGTTTTAATTAAATTCATGAACTCACGTACTTAATGCAGTTGGAAGTATGGTTCGGATCATGGGAACATACTTAAACTATATTTCTAACTAGAATAATAAATTCGGTGTGAGCAGATTATTATTTACCAGATAATTATAGATAAATTATCTTAACGGGTAAATTTATGCTATAATTAAAATTTTGTTACTCTAAGAGGTGAGCGAGTTCTAATGAGTTTAGTTAAATCCCTTGCAGTCAATTTCGAATATCAATTTAAAACATCCCATTAATTCAAATGAGAATAAATTTACGAATCCTACTTTGATCTTTTTATCTCCTAGACTCAAAACCATCATAATGCAGCTAAAACATTTGATTTAGTGTTCATCGTGTTATTTAGTTTTTACTCACTTTTAATTTAATTATTGGTAGCTTAGCTTAAGGAGAAAATTAGATAATTTAGAACCTCACACCTAACTTTCTGTAGAATATAATCTTAACTTACCGTTTATATTGCTTCCACGACCCGATACACTTGTCGGTTCACAAGCTCACATTTTCAACGAGTCACGGACAAAGAATGAAACACAATGGGAAGGTCATATATATCTTAGTGTTCTAATCTTTATACTTTGTAAAAAAAAGGTGCGAAGTCAAATATACAAATTATTACAAGGACGATGAAATTCGGGTAGCGGAAATGGAACACTCCAATAATAAAACTGGCCGCTTGGACACAGAAAAGATAATATGGGATTTCAATTGGCAATTTCAAGGTTAAATGGATTTATATCAACACGGTCCCCATCAATTATTCTTCATAGGAGATAACACTACTTTCCTTACTCACAAGCAAAATACGTGGAGCACTTAGGGACACATTGACAAGCTCAACCAGGAAAGCAATGATAGCTATCGTTGCATTGAAGAGAAGAATAATTTTTTCTTGAGGGCCTGACAATCCTTTCGCAATTCATAAGACCGAATGCTCAAGAAGCTTGTAATTGGCTTATAAAGTGTTTTCTCCTTGTAAAGAATCCGGTTCAATGGCTAGTTTCCTGAAAGGGATCAGCTCAAGTTGGTCAATTTATTTTAAGGTTCTTAAGATGACAATCATGGCCCACATTATAAAGTCCAAATGCCTATTGCACTTTGTTACGAAAGTGACAAATTCACATGCCAGCAAGGAATCGTAGTGAGAAACTAAAATCATTTTGTTGACCAAAGAAGCCACATTGCAACAGATCCATATGGAGTCAGGTCTATTTGCTTCGGATTCGTACGCGCAGCTCTAAACTCACATGTGTTACCGATACATGCAATTGAATGCAATGGCCATAGCTATGAATATTTCATATCTTTTATTCAAGAATAATTTATCATTTTTGTTTCAGTCTTGTTACTTTTGAATACAACCACCTTGACCCTTGTTTAAAAAAAAAAATAAAAGAAGAAGAAGAAGAAGAAGAATAGCCATGAGTCCAATTAACCTAATCAGCCCATTCCGTGCAAATAAAGTATTCAATTCATTTAAAAATGAGTTATAGCTAATGGTCACTGTCATGCCTCGAGAATAATAGAGTTATAACAATTCTGCCGTATATATCAATCTATGATAGAAGCTAGCCACTCAGCTGATGTCATAGATTTGGTATATGCAATGTATATACGACTAAACAATTCTGAAGCATTTTTTGTTCAATAACCACAATAAAATAGAGACATTTGGTTTATATATTTCTTTGAAAAATAGAATTTTGATTAATATAATTCCTTTAAAAATACTTCAATTTTTTTTTTATTGTACAAGAAGTTTTATAAAAGAATCCAAAATTGTTTTTATAATAAATATAATACTACAAGTTAGTTTAGGTAATACAAATGACCCAGTTGACTCCATAATGAATATAGATAGAACATTTCAATCCATTTGCTCTTACTTCGCCCATTGCCCATCTGTTGTACATATAGGAATTGGGTAGTCTTGGTGTTTATCTTCTAAGACCTACAAAAGAACTATAGAGTTATAAGCTACCATCACTTATTAAGGGGACGAAGATGGAAGCATACACAACACAACAATCAAATAGGGTTGTCATTTAATTAGTTAAATGCAATGCAATAAGCATATGTCTTCCACACAATGTTGTCCAGTTCATCGTAAAGTTAGAGAAATTATGCTTACTCTAACTCGAGTTAAGAAGTTTTTGCATAAGGGAGGCATACTCCAACTACGATGCCTTCTGACTAAACCCAAACTTGTGCAATAGAAGCGTGCTCCTCCCAAGACCTCTTCGAACTTATTGTCTCCATCCTTACTATGATCCTCTCTCTTATCACTTAGTTTAGCCTTAAAGGTAGGGAAAGGCCAATCATCGCTATCTTATCGAAAGGTCAATATTTAGTTGAAAATCCTAACCGTTTCCCTTAGTAGGTTGCAATGCATGTCTAGTTACTATTTGTGTCTAAGTTTTAGTTTAGCTCATTTTAGAGGTTACAAACCAATTACAAACAATCAAATCAAGAAGCAATATACAGCAAAGCAATCACAACATTAGACAATATAGTAAAACAGTTTCCAAGCATACATGTCGCATACACACAATCAACTATTTTACAACCACAAATAAGTATACACATCAACCTCCAAATACTTTTATATAGTACTCCAAAATACCATTAAGCATTGATCCCACTTACTTAGATTCCCATTTGATCTTGTAACTCAGATGCCCCAGTCCTTTTATTATCGATGGTTCCTATATTGCAAATCATATTTCGGTGTCAATACAATTCATTAGAGTAACAGTATTTTAAGTATTGTACTTTTATTTTAGTTTAACATTCTTTTAATATGCAATAGATATTGGTTATGGATATTGAGTGTTATCACTTTTACATAGGTTATTTTGACTTTCTACTTAATCTTCTATTAAGGTCTATTAGGTGTATGGTACCTTCTACTTATGTTCCTACTAGGGTTTTAAGTTATATTCTTTGATGTGGAGCATTCTACATAACCTTCTACTAAAGTCTTTTAGGCTTAGAGTATCTTCTACATAAGTTTCTACTATGATCCTTAGTTATATTCTTTATCTATTGAACCTTCTACTCAAGTTTCTACTAGTCTTTTAACTCATATGTGTTTGATATGGAATCTTCTACATAGACTTCTACTAGCATCTTCACTCATGTTTCTTATTAAACATACCTTCTGTTACGCCCTAAACAGGAAGAGTTATAACAATCCCACCGTGTAAACTAATCTAAGATAGAAGCTAACCTCACAGCTCCTATCGTAGATACAGTTTACATAAAGCGCACAACTCAACCAGCTTGAAACGTTTGTTCTGACACTTGTTAATAACTAAACCTATAGTAAAGCTTTTATAAAATACCTATTCTATACAACCTGTTGTCTAGGATCACAACAGTATTTACATAAACGTTTACATCCAAGAGTAAAGTTTACATTCAGAGTTTATTAAAAACTACAGGTTTTACAATCTATATACAATAAGTTAGGAAACTATTGGGCTCACAGGGAATCCCTAATTAGTTTCCTAAAATAAAAAGCTCAAAAAACAAAATAAAAAACCTAGGTTCAGTTGATTCCTCAATCCTCATTTTCCCAAATAGCAGCACACTAACTTGAGAACAGTGATATTTGAACATTTTGACCTTACTCAACACCGGTAAAAGAGTCTATAGGGATGTGAGCACAACTAGCTCAGTAAGTAGAACGGAGTTAGAAGAGTACTGTACAAACACAAATAAGGTTAATAATTATGATAAAATGAAATGCAATGCAATCAAACAAATGAAACATCGCATAATGTTATCCGGTCCACTGTGAGGTTAGAGAAATCACATCCGCTCTAACTCGGATTGAGGAGTTTCATCGCGACTCAAGTCAGACCAAACCTAGGCTTATGCAATGAAGAATACCCTCTTCCTATGACTACCTTCGTACTACGGCCCCTAACCTTGCTGGGACCTTTTTGCCTATCACTTAGTTCGACTAAGGATGGAAAAAGAATCATTTCAATTATTCTCATCAAAGAAAGTCGGTATTTGGCCTGATACTCTTAATCGTTTCCCCTAATGAGTGTTATGCATGTTCAGTTTCACTTTAGTTGAATAAACGTTAGTTTTAATTAAGGGTGGTTGATAAGTTCATACAATACAGAATCAATGCGAACATGCAGAACAGCACACTAAGGAGTTGAACTCTTGTCATAACCGAATATCATCCACACACACAGCATGCGTACAATCAACTAACTACAAACACAACCAAAAGTACTCTTGGGTCTTCGGATACTTTAAATAGTATCCAAACAAGCAGTGGAGCCATAATCCCAACTTACTTATTTAGACGTTTACTATTGCTAACTCGAATAGTCAACCGTCTTTGTATTAGAAGATCCTATTTACACAAAAGACCCAAATTCAGTTTTTGTAATAATTACGAAAAATATTAAGGTTTAATCTAAAATGGTTATATATATATATATTATTTCCATAACATATAGTCATATTATCACTATATATCGAATTAAGTTATTAATTGTTGATACTATACATCATATATACTATTACGTATTATATATTGTTTCGATCGTATTAAAACGTACTTTTAATTTATTAATTCACGTTTTAATTCCAGTAAAGTTACTGAAATATGTACATTCTTGAATATGATAAAATTATAGGTTAAATTACTTAAGGTTGTTCGATTTTAACTAAGTTAGTATTGTTGGGTTTGTATAAACCTAATGGCACGTTTTACGAGTCCTACTTCTAGAGATGACTTTTAGCGGGTATAAAGATGAACGTATTATACATAATTTATGTTATTAAATTGTATTTTACCTAATTTGTCCATATATTGTTACAATATAAGTATTATCCAACTCTAATATACTTAAAGTGTATCCCGATCAGAAAATATTAATAAATATAATAAAAATATTTATTTAATCTAACCTGATCAGCAATCCTATATATAGTTTTTATTTAACTATTTAATTTATTTTAGCTTATTAATATTAAAAATATACTCTGACTTGTAAATTAAGCTATTTTACTTAGTAAATTCATAATAAATAGTTCGGGTTACCAAATAATTCCCCAAAAATTTCTATAGACTCCTAAAAATATAGGGAATTCATTTATCACTTAGTTTCAAGTTTCTAACCTATCGCCTCTATGTTCGTATTGACGATTTTACCCCTAAATTATTACAAATTACCCAATTATGATTCTTTCTACACCAAATTAATTTCAATCTAACTTAATACTGTTATTATTCATTATAGATCAGTACATGTCCATTTCATCAGTTAATTTCATAATTTCCTATTTAATTTATAATTTCAGCTTATTTTTTAGCTATTTTTAGGCCAAAAATGCAATAAATATTAAAAATATTCAAATTAAAATTCAGGCTATATAGCAATTATCTATATATCATAAACATCCTACACAAAAATTTTCAGCTAGAAACAAAATCATTTAATACAATTGTTTTACAAATTTAAATTTGGATAAACAGTAGGTTTCTTAAGAAAATATATTAAATATTACGAATTTTTCAAAAATAAAAATATCATGTGAAAGCATGTTCAAAACAACCCAAATAGAGTTTTTTTCATAATTTTTTGGTTGGATTTACTAATTTTTAAAAATTATTGAAAAACAAGGCAATAATTTAACCTTGCTATTGTTGATGTCTCCAATGGCCGGCGACAGTTAGGTGGTTGTCGGACGGCCTGCGCGATGGGTGGACCATCTGAGGTCGGCTGGGTTTCACAGTAGATTTAAGGTAGGCTTAGGTTTTAGCTTACCACGAAAATTACTCTGCTTTTCTTATTTTCTTTTCTATTTTCTATGATTTTTTTCTAATTTTCCTTTCTGTTGTTTCTGGTTTGTAAAGTTAGGAATTGATCTAATGAAGCCTATTTATGCATGCTGGAGTCGGTTGTTGCTTTTCTTTATTTTTCTTTTTATTTTTTTCCTTGTTTTCTTCTCATAAACGTAAGTAGGAGGTATCATTTGCTTATGGATTTTTCTTTTTGATTCAACAATTGTCCAACTTCGATGATTCCCAGCAGTTTCCAAACTTAAATCAGCAATTTAAAGGCTTTTTGGATAAGATTTGCAATTATTTAGGTATTTTGAGTATATTTTATTAATACTTAGTTATTTATTGATATACGAGTATATATCCCTTGTATATATCACACATAATATATAATTATACTCATATAATTAAGTTTCTAACATATCTTTTATTTTTAGGATATGTTCTAAAGTTAATTTCATGAATTCAACATAATATATATATAATTACATAATTTAGGGTTAATTTATGGATATAATTATTATTTAAACCGGGTATACTCATAAAAATACATGTATTTTTATATAGTAAATTATACTATATTATCCCATTTTATAGTTTAATTAACTTATCTCTAAGTTCTCGTTGCAATCTGAGCTTAATTTTAGAAGTTCCGAGTATTTTAATGCTATATTAAATATTCCTAGTTCTAAGGGCAAAATTGGGATTTTGGATCATTATTTCTAAAATCTAACTTTACTGTATCACCTTGATTAACTTTTCTATCTTAGTCATAAAGTTTGAAGTTAATTGGATAAGTTTCCCTAAAAGCCTTAAATTTAGTCTCAATTATTCTAAACTCAACTTTGGGAGCTTACACCTTCTACAAAACCTTCTATAGGAATTTTGGTTATAGTTTCTATACTAGGAAACCTTCTATTAAAGTTTCAACTACTATAATTTTATAGTTAACTTTGTTAAGGAAGCTTTTGCAATACCTTCTACAAGTCAACAATTTACATCAACATCTAAAGAAGCTTCTACAAAACCTTGTATTAACACTAGTTTCTTCATCAATTCATCCAAAACTTCTACAACACCTTCTATATGCACTAGATTACTTTAATTAACCAAAAACTCCATTTTTCACACTTTTCTTTACTTTGTTTATGTCCAACCTTAAACTTATCCACATCAACATATACAACCTGAAATTCAATCAAAAGGAATGTTAAATACAACTAATTAACTAATGTACTTAAAATACATATATTAGGCAGAAAAATCATGGTTTTAGGGCGAATATACTTCATGTACATCAACTAAAATCTTCTATTTACTATTGATTTTTAAGGATTTATAATAAAAATAATTAATTTATTAATTTAGTGAAAAATCCTCATAAGTATTTCGGTAAAATCATTAAGTTTAACTTCAAAAAACCCATCTTTTCATAGAATCTCCTATTTCCACTTAAAAATTGACGTCAACTTATTACATATAACCAAAATTACTCAAAAGTGGTGGAAAATAAGATCTAGTGTAATCATGCGAAAAGTAATAGATTTTCCTTACATTTCAACTTGTCGGTTTTTCTCAAAAATTAAAAATTAACCCAAATAAAAGGAAAATTTTTAGAGAAACACTTTGCATAGAAATTTTATATGTGTGATAAGGTATTTACAAAAAAAAATTTTGGTGAGGATACTACATTATTCAAGCTTTTGAAAATTAGCTCCAAATGGCTTATTTATTAAGGGTGATATATTAAATGAAAGATTTTTTATAAGAATAATAATTTTTCATGAAAATATGCTTAAAATTATACATGAATAAATTTTTCTAGAATTTTTTAAATAAAATTTGATATTTTAACAAATTTTTGAAAATTAAGTGCAAAACAAAACTCATTGATGTAAGATATCATGGTAACTGGTGTTTATGGTGGTTTTGTTGGCCCAAAAGGGCATTGGGTAAAGGTCTCAGTGGTGATGGCCACTCGTCGCTAGGTTACTTTTAAATTTGAAAACTCTAATCTCGCAGTTTATTGTCTAATTTTTCCTATTTTCTTTAAATTTCTCTAAATCTTTCAAAAAAAAATTCCTATGAATTTTCCTTAAATTCCTAAATGTCTAAAGAGTCTAAAATGGTGCAAGAAAGAGTATTTATAGGTCTTGGGTTGAGTGAGTTAATTTAGATGGCATGCATGATAAGTATAAATGGATCTTAATTTCTTAATGTTAAATGTCAAGTGTTAAGCAGTTTTGGAAAACCATGACCTAATACATAGTTTTGAAAAACCATGACCTCCATAATTTTACCTCAAAACTATATAATTCCTTGGTTTCAACCCATGGTTTTAGAAAACCAACGACTCATCCTTGGTTTTCTAAAAATCCATATGCTCTCTTAACTTATTATTTAAGTAAAAATAGTTTATTATTTATAATATTTTATGTTAGTGATTATTTTTTCATGGAAGCTTCTACAATGCATGCTCCATTAATTAACTTAATTGCATATTATTTATTTTAATTTTTTATTTATTATCATTTTTTATAACATTTATTACTTTCTTTTTATTTATTTAGTTTATTCAAAGCTCTTTTACATTTTGGGTTAGATTTCAAAATCTTTCAAAATTTCACCAATAAAAAGCTAATTTTTATCATTTTAGCTTACTTTAATATTTTTTACAATCCATCACAATAATTAAATTTATGATGTCACTTCGACTAACTCTTGGGGTTCTATGATCAACATTGAGCCTAAACGAATTGATTATGAGGACATTCTAAATTTGAAAGTTCACAATCCTTCTATTATAATTAGTTAACTTATATATATATATTATTTTATGATTATCGTTTATAATTTATATTGTTAATTTAGATCCAAGATCTCATTAAATTGAGTCTTAATTTCATAGTTTTCTTGTTTCCATAATTAACAAGTGAAATTAAAAATATTTTTAACTTTTAACTTGCATAATTATTTTATAATTCTATTTAGAATACATAGATTCTAAATCGTTTAACTGATTTGTGGGTCTCACAATCACTTAAAAGGGGAATTGGCAAGATGAAAGGCTACATGTCCAACATGCTAACCCTTACTGCAAAATCCGAAACTACCTCTTTCCCCTCTCAAACACAAGCACAACATTCCTCTCGCTACATCTGCCAAAGACACTAATTTTCCATCTTGTCCCGTCCTCACCTCACAACACTTACGTGACCTATCCCTGTCTCCCGCAACCTCGCACGCTCCGTCCCATGAATAATTTAAGGAAAAGAAAAAAAAAAAATTACTACAAGCTACGTGTTCGGTCCAGTGATAATAACCAAGCTCGTCATACTTTATAGTCAGTTAATCTTAGTGAAGATGGCCCATGTGGTCAGTTATATATCCATGCTCTTAGTCTAAGTTTATTTATTTCCTCAATTCTTCAACATATAAAATTAAAAAAAAATTTAAAAAAAAAAAAGGCCTAGTACAGTCACTTCGTATAAGACCTAGACCTAGTCCACTGTGAGTTCATTGTCTACAAGACTTTCTTCCCCAGTTAGTACATGCTAACAGAAAGATTTTCCATTGATTTCACTTTGAAGATGCAATCTGGATTGGCACTTCTGGTTTTAGTGTAATAATCTATTGAAAATGCACGGGAGATATTCTATGAAATGTCTGAAAGAAGTGTCAGCACAAGCCGTTCGATGAAGTATCTAAGAGGATTCAAGTTATGATTTTGAGGTATTTTAAACTCAAAATGTGATTTAAAAGAGGTGAGCTCCGTTATGATTTAGTGCTATGGGTAGAAATTAAGGAGTTTATTCAAAGAGGTGAGCTCCGTTATTTCGAAAGGGGAATATGAAAGCTAGAATTTGGATGGATTTAAAGCGGAGGATAATTAGCTAATTTTTCACTGGAAGAACTCGGGTTGAAGACGTGCAAAAGTTTGACATAATATTCTAAAGAAACTGTCGATGTTTGTTTGATACTTGAAGCTGTCTGACGGTATTCACGCCTTGTTAAATCCAATTTCTCTAGACGACACCATCAAACCAGTGATTCTTAATATTTTTACACTCGGATGTCATTTCACAAGAACTGGGTTTGAGCGAAGCTGCTGAAATATTAGTCACGAGTCAAAGCTCATGCATCCACAGCAATATAAAACACTCGAAAGCTCATCATTGTGCATGGAATGCAACTACGGGTCTACTGATGGTGGCTAACACAACATATGTGGAACGGTAGAGACAAAGTTCAGTTACAATAATCTTAACACATCGCTTCACTTAAAAGACTCAAACATTCGAACACAGAGCAAGAGTAGAAGTTATAAACATAAATAGAAATCAAGTCAGAAGCGCAAAGGTAAGGGTACAAGGTACACAATCCATCAGCTCTAGTTCATACCTTACAGGACAAGCAAAAGATGTATATAGTACATTGACCCAATAACACGAGAACAGAGTCAAGGGTTTCATACAGTAGACACTATAAAGCACTGCATGGAGAATCATGAACTTTAAGAGCATGGCCAGATATGGCATAACATCATACATGTACACACAATGAAGATGAAAGGAGACAAGTAATCATGACAACCAAAACTATGCTGACACAATGTTTTAAGATGAATCGCAAAGGCTGTTTTGGAAAAAACAAAAAAAAGAAAAAAAAGAAGCGGGGTGGGGCGTGCGGTTGGGGTGGTGGTGGTTATTCAACAATAAAAGGAATAAGGGTTATATACTTGTAGATAATCCAAGACGCCATAACAATGGACAATCTCCTTCATCGTTATTATGCTACCTGTAAATGGTCCTTGGCTTCCAGCAATCTCTTAGTACCGGTTTTCTTGATGACTTTTGGCTTTGTTTTGTATTAGCACAACTTCAACAGTAGTCCTTCTGTCTCGGCGATGGTGACTACGGCAAAAATACCTTCGCTGATTAAAAACCAATGCATCAGGCAAAGAGTGATTAATCAGTTGTGTTATAAAAAATTTTAAAAAATAAATAAAGGAAAATGGAGACATAGAATAAAGACAAAGAACTACGACAATATAGGCTGCTGTACTAATTAGCAATGTCCTTCCGCATTGTCAAAGTTACCGGCTTTTCTCTTAGGTTTCTTCCGCAAAACAGTTTTAACCTTCTTCACTCCAACACAGCAACAACAATGGTTATCCTTCAATATTCGTTCAATGCTTAGCTTCAAATACTCCACAATTTTGACTTTTGGCTCCTAGCTCCAAGCATAGCGGGTCCACCACGGTTTCAACCTCCTGGCTCCAAGTATCTTAAAGTATGGCACCGAATCCACATACGAACCACTCCCTTCGAGTCTCCGAGTGGTTCTGTAGCCTTCACGGCAAGTGGCACCACTTTCCTTCGGGTTTTCAAGTGGTTACCGCCAGCCTTCGCAACAAGCAAGTCACTTCATTCCTCCAAGTGTTCGTCGCTAGCCTTCGATAGCTAGAGACTCTACCCACTATCATCCTCACTGGTCACCGAGCTTGCCGTTCTTTGACTTAAAGCCTCAAGTAGGAATCTGTAAGTCCATCGTGCAACTGTAGCATTTATTTTAAAAAAAGAAAAAAAAAAGTGATGAATGAAACAAAAGATACCATGGCCATGGAAAGATTTTAAGCTTACTTGCTCCTAGAAGTTGTGGGAGGGCTATTAATTCACTATTTGCAAAGAAGCAGGAAAAAGTATATACATGGCCTCTCTGGTAGGCGACCAAATGACGCTAAAAAGGAGAGAGCTTTTTCCAGAAATGTTATATCCTGCGGAGACACAAAAGGAAGAAAAGAAAAAGATGGGACATTTGTCAATCCCCCTAGTAGAATAAAGATGCTATCCTAGTACAAAAATTGTCCTTATTTAAATTAATAGAGTGATGGACTAGGCGACCAAGTCCCTTTCTTTTCCTTTTTCGGGTATATCCAAAATTCCATGCATGTGCTTCAGAAACAAATAAAATCATCGACTGCCTATTACAAAACCAAGCAATGCGCCTACATGTCGAATTATAAATTTTTTTTGATAATTCGGCCTCTTTATTACACGTGTTCTGGTGAGAAAATGGATGAGTTGGCACTTGAGCGATGAACCTAATTTTTTTTTTTAAATAATCAAAATAAATATAAGACAAAGGCATTCCAAAGCCTTAAAAAGCAAGGATTAAAAGAGGAATTAAACAAAGACCATGGAGCATCATCTTGTTTTGTGGCCTAATCAAGAATTCATCATTTATACAATAAGGGAATAATATGTACCCTTGTACCACCTATAAATTTAATTTGAGTAGGCATAATTTTCGTGTATATGAAATTAGAATGTAGCTTGAGATAAGCTTCGTTATGATGTTGCTATGTCTAAGTTAACTCAATGGAGGAAGTAGATAATCTATTCATAAATTATTTGAATGCACGATAAGTCGATCAACTGTTTAAGAGGGGTCCATTTTACATTGCCTTGGGATGATATGGCTCCAATCGGCTAAGATTGGTCCATGTAAGAAGACTTATGCATTAGAAAAGCTCACTTAATACTTCATCATGGGGCAATTTGAAACATAACTTAGCCAAGGCGAGACACATAGTTAAATGGTGCCACAAACATGTGCATTAAGAAAATTCTAAACTATCTTGCAATGTTGACAACTAACTCTTACGTTATACGCTATCGAGAAAAGTGAAATAAAGTACCAACAACAATGCATCTATTTTAAAGCATACGTGCTATAGGCAACATTTTAGTTATGTAAGAAAATTACTTGATGTCCAAACCCCTGTTGACCCCGTCCAAAGGACTTTGATTAGCGGTTAAAATATAAAGGGCCAAATTTGATCAATGGGCCTTGAGCTCAATAAGTAAAATGAATTTGACTATTTGAGATAAGGTGATAAAGCTCAAAGAGTCAAGCCTATATACATATTCAGGATGATTAAGAGAGATTTAGTATGATGAGCATAGAGTAGGGTACGTTAGATTGGTCCATCTAATCCAACATTTCTCAACTTAACTTACATAAGAAAGAAAGGCATTATTAGGCCTAATCTTATAAAAGAAGTTTACCTAAGATCCATTAAGGAAATGGATGAATTTTGATCATTGATCATCATCACAATCCAATGGATGAGATCATCGTGATGATGATCAATGGCCATCTTCTATAAATATATATCTCCATCCCTCATTTGGGCGAGCGAGAATTAGCACGAATGCTATTATCTTGTCGAATTCTCATAGTAAAAGATCAAACACTTTAATTATCCCGTACAAGTAGCAAAACTAAAGGAAAAGGCTTGGAATCAAAGCCTAAATAGCTCCAAAAATGTAAGGCCTTGGAACACATGCCTAGCCTAAAAACACAAACCCTATACATCCATCCCAAATCACAAATACAAAACCCCCTTACTCATCACAAACACAAGGCCTTCTTATCCTTAATACCACCTATACGTAAGTTCTTCTAATCATGAGGAATAATTTATCCTAAATAAAGATTATTTTTGAAACCGAGGAAAGCATACTTCTAGTTTTTTTTCTTGAAGATTCTTAACTTATACACCTAGGTTGAATAAAAATATTTCTTTCAAATAAGCCCTCTAATTAATCTTTTTTGAAACTATTTGACCAAAAGCCTAATTCATAATATTGGATAAAAAAAGACCTAACAGATTGATCAAAGCATGTCACCTACAAAATGGACTGTAATTTTTGGAATAGTAGTTAAGAGAGAATTTTGCAGTGAGAGTGAGCAAGGAAGTCCTCTTCAACTAAACTAATCATAAGTTACCTTTTCCTTAGAAGAGGAGCATTTGAAATCATAAGACCCTACTAGGAAGCTTAACATCAAGATCAGGAAAAATATGAGAGGCCCTACTTTGTTATCAAGGAAACATTTATACTCATTAGCAAACTTTCAAGAAAAAAAAGAGTGAGAAAGTAAAGGCTTATTACAAGTTTTTTTTCATCCATTTTCAAATCGATATTAGCTCAAGTAATCAAGCTTTCAATTCATGTCAACTATTTCCTTCTAATATGGTCACACCTTTTAAGTTGACCATAACAGTCTAAGTCGACCATAATCGTCTAATTCAATCTTCCTAATATAGTTTTTTATATCCATTAACTCTTTTTCAAATCAAAAGACCTTATGCCTAATGCCTCTTTTGTCATAAGTGGTTTTTATCGAATTCCTCATTTATAAATTTTTCAAGTTAAGAAGTTTTCCTACCTTGGCTTCTTCAATCCTTCATCAATTTCTCTTAAGGTTTTAGTGAGCCCATAGGGCGCTTCTCCTTCTCAATCTCTCTTTAGTGCTTTAGTGAGCCCATATGGTGCTTTCTTTCATCAATTTCTCTTTAAGTTTTAGTGCCTTTTTCAATCCCTCTTTAGTGTTTTAGCAATCAATCTCTCTTAAGGTTTTAGTGCACCCTTAAGGTGTTTCCTCATTATCAATTTCTTAGGGTTCTAGCTAACTCATAGAGCGTTATCCCATTTTTCGACCCATCTTTAAGGTTCCGGCAAACTCATAGAGTGCTATCCCATTTTTCCTACTAATAAGGCTTTAAATAGCTTACAAAGCATTGTCCCAACTCATATTTCCTTTAAGGTTCTAGTTAGCTCATTGAGTGTTGTCCTATTTTCAACCAATCTTTAGGGCTTTAGCCATCTCTTAAAGCGCTGTCCTAACTCATATTCTCCTTTAAGGTTCTAGTTAGCTCATAGAGCACTACCCTGATTCACTACTTCTCTTAAGCTTTAGTAAGCTCGTAGGACGCTTCCCTTCATTAATCTTTCTTTAAGGTTTTAGTGAATTTATAGGGCACTCCCCATCACCAGTCTATCTTTTTAGTAACCCCATAAGATACTTCCCTTTACCAATCTCTCTTAATGTTTTAGCAAGCCTATAGGGTGCTTCCCTTTTTCTTAATCTATCTTTTTTAGTGAGCCCATAAGGTGCTTCCCTTCATTGTTTCTCATTTAAGGTTACTAGTCCCCTAGAGACGCTCCTGCCTAGGTTAGTGAGCTCAGAGGAGCACTTCCAGGTTTTCTAAAATTGATTCTCATTTAAGGTTACTAATCTTCTAAAAACTCTCTCACCTAGGTTAGTGAGTTCAAAGGAGCACTTCCAAGTCTACTAAAATCGATTCCCATTGAGGTTACTAGTCCCCTTAAGATGCTCTCGCCTAAGTCAGTGAGCTCAAAGGAATACGACTAAGTTTTCTTAAATCAATTCTTATTTAGAGTTGCTAGTCCTCTAAAGAAGCTCCTACCTAAGTTAGTGAGCTTAGAGAAGTACTTCTAGGTTTTCTAAAATCGATTCCGATTTAAGGTTACTAGTCCCCTAAAGAAACTCCTACCTAGGTTAGTGAGCTCAAAGGAGCATGGTCAGGTTTTCTCAAATTGATTATCATTTAAGGATACTAGTCCTCTAGAGACACTCCCGCCTAGATTAGCAAGCTTAAAAGAGTACTTCCATGTTTTTTAAAATCAATTCCCCTTTAGGGTTGCTAGTTTCTTAGAGATGCTCCCACCTAAGTTAGTAAACTTAAAGGAACATGGCCAGGTTTTCTCAAATTAATTCTTATTTAGGGTTGCTAATCTCCTAGAGATGCTCTTGCCTAGGTTAGTAAGCTCTAAGGATCACGGCCAAGTTTTTTCAAATCAATTCTTATTTAGGGTTAGTAGTCCCATAGAGATGCTCCCACTTAGGTTAGTAAGCTTAGAGAAGCGTTTCCAGGTTTTCTAAAATCGATTCTCATTTAGGGTTGCCAGTCCTTAAGAGACACTCTCGCCTAGGTTAGTAAGCTCAAAAGAGCACTTTTAGGTTTTCTAAAATCAATTCTTACTTAAAGTTACCAATTCTCTAGAGATGCTCTTGCCTAGATTAGTGAGCTTAAAAGAGCACAGCTAAGTTTTCTCAAATCAATACTCATATAGGATTGCTAATCCCTAAGAGATACTCCCGCCTAAGTTAATGAGCTCAAAGGAGCATTTCCAGGTTTTCTAAAATCGATTCTCATTTAGGGTTAATAGTCCTCAAGAGATACTCCTGCCTAGGTTAGTAAGCTCAAAAGAACACTTTCAAGTTTTATAAAATTGATTCTCATCTAGAGTTGCTAGTTCCTAAGAGATGCTCCCGCCTAGGTTAGTCAACTTAGAGGAGCACTTCTAGGTTTCCTAAAATTGATTTCCATTTAGGTTTGTTAGTCCCCTAAAGACGCTTCCATGTAGGTTAGTCAGCTTAAAGGAGCACTTCTAATTTTTTTTTCAAATCAATTCTAATTCAGGATTGCTAGTCCTCTAGAGATACTTTCGCCTAGGTTAGTCAGCTTAGAAAGGGACGATCAAGTTTTAAACCGATTTTTCTAGCCAGCTCTTGGAGCACTATACCCTTTTAAAACCTACTCTAATGTCTCTATCATACAACACCATCTTACTTCTTAATGTTTTCAGTGAATAAACTACGAAAAGTTTGATCCCTAATAGAGGTAATGTAGACATCTACGAGACTACTTAAAATAGGGAAATCTTTTTACTATCCCTTAAAAAAAATTATTTATTATTTTTTGTGCAAATAGAATTAGTTTGTTGTGAATGTATAATTAGCTAAACAAGTATTTTAAAGATAAAATTAAATTCAAAAAGTTGAAAGCAGTACCCTTTAAGAGTTTAATAAGGTAGTTCATGAATCCAAAATCTCTAGTTGAAAAACATTTTCAAAAAATTTGGTTTTATCAAAAAAACAATAGTTAAGTTATAATCAATCTATCCAATTGATTATAACTTAATTCTTTTTTTTTTTTCCGACTTCAGTCAAATCGCAACTCTAAAATAGTTTTCAAAATAAAAAGAAAAAATCAAGTTTTTCTTAACTCTTAGTCGAGGGATGGTATTAAACAAGTTATAGTTTAATACTAATCTAGTTAAGGAAAATAATAAAAACTGAGAAAAAACTAAACTCGATAGAGATAGGTTAGTTTGTTACAAGAAACCTACAATTTTGTAATACAAGTGCTATGGAATAGTTTTATGGGCAGTTGAAATGGACTAATAATACTCAAAGCCAGTTTGGTAATGACTTTGAAATGAGATAACTATGTATTTAGCCTCCTTATCACCCACCCTAAAATATATATATGTATACGTATTTATTTGGGAGTTATGAGATATTTTAACCCATATAGAAGCAAGTATTGTTTATGGAATTTATAATGATTGCTATTCATACATGCTTGGTGCAGCAAGCTGGGCATTTACTCATCTTGTTTAAAGACTTTATCTTTCAATTATTTGATAATTCAATGAAAGGAGTTTAGTGTATAGAGGCAAGCCTTATATACTTATGCTATGGTATAAGTATGTAATTGGCATATCCTTCACTTTCAAGGTGATAAATAGAAAAGCAAAACACAATTTTTAGATGGTTGGCCTCCAAGAATTGAGAGGAAAAAGATATAAAATATTTTAGGGCTAAAACCTCATTTGCTTTTTTGTGTTATGTTTTTCTTTATACTTTGTCTATGTCTCTACAATAAATGAGGCATAAGCTAATTTTCTTGACTACTTTGGCTACAATCCGTTATAAGAAATGTTCAATTATGCAATTATAAGAAATCTGCTATTTTTCCCTGTCATTCTAGTTGTTAAATTTTGTTGTTATCTGTCTGTTGTGTACAAACCTTATTATAAAATTATAAGAAATGTGCTGAAAAGGTGAGAATGCTCGCGGATCAAGTAATCAAACATGCATCTCCCTTTGCATTAAAGCAGTAACAGATGTTGAGATGCAAACTGTATTAAAACTTAGATTTTGATGATATAATCATAAGTTATTGGTCAGAAAAAGGATGACATATTCATCAATCATTATTAAAAACATTCACTATGCACTTTCGTACAACCTCACATTATTTGCCCAAGCTTTGATGATATTAAACTATGTCCTTAACACCATCTTTTTTTGTTCTATCAGAAGCCGCATTTTCTTGAGACCCAACCCAGTTATACTTAAGGGAATATTATTGGGTTTTATTTTTTTTTTTTTAATTTCACCTTTTTAATTTTTTATTTAAAATTGGATTTTCTTTTTCCAGGTACAGTGCGACTTGTAATCATGCACCGTAGTGAGCTTTAATATTGGGAGAAGAAGCTGACGATTGTAATTGGCTATTCCGAGTGTGGAAGTTCTTATAAGAAAAATCAAGGGGACCAGACATTGGTACCTTGAATTTGAAGGGAACCAAATGGCTACCTTTATGTAAAAATATCAACAAAGATTAACGACATATAGTTGCATCTTCATTTTTTATTTATTATATTATAATATAATAAATAAAAAATGAA